>BPLR01014723.1:0-139178 GCA_021605095.1 Caerostris extrusa
AAAGATTTTGATTTTAGGAACTTCACTGAAGAAAATAATCAGTTTTATTTTTAAAAAGACACTATAACAAATTGAAAGGGGAAACAAAAAAAAAAAAAAAATACTTGTCCAAATTTGTCAATATTGTGTCACACTTACTTGTTATCAAAAACAATTTACAGAAAAAAGGTACCATTTACAGGTTTTAGTGGCAAGAAAATGAAATTACTTTTAAAAAAGAATTTGCTGTCAAATGTATAAAGTGCACCTTTTAAAGAACAGAGAATAAGAGTATTTTCACTTTGATCTGAAAAAACAACTGTAAAAAAGCTTTCAAGTATGCCACAGAAGTGGAAGTGTGCTTATGAAATTAGCAATATTTTTGTTTATGTAAGCAGTGATGAAATTCCAGTAGAAAGACATTATCTGCTTGTGAACAATTGATAAACCTTTTTAGTAAACACATATCCTTATCATATGCAGAGAGTTGCTCTGAAGAGCAATGATAATTAATCTTTTACAACTAAAAAATATCAAAACATAATTTAAGTGTACTTGATGTAAATTAAAATATCATTTTTTGTTTCTTTGTTCTTGTTAAATGCCATATTCTTTGTTTCTATAAAAAAAAAAAGACATTCAAATGTTGCAATTTTATTTTTATAAAGAGTTGATATTTGATGAAAATTAGATTAAAAATTGTGGTCAAATCATTCCCACATGTGTGTTAATATTGTATTTTTTATGACAGAATTTTTAATAATCTTCAATATATTGATATTGATAATGGGTCTTTATGTTTTATGAGAAATTTTATATAAAAATTAAATTATTTATTCATTTAATGTTTGAATATATATATATATATATATTTGTGTTTTGATCATTAAATATCTGAAAATTTAATAAAGAATATTTTGTGTATTAAAAGTACTTTTAGCAGAAATTAAAAATATCTGATAGTAATTTGAAATATCCAAGATTTGTATGTATAGAAAAAGGTTTTTTGAAAGGCAATGGGCAGGGATCTAAATTTTATACCTTTACCTGTTATATAACATATCCAATTAATTTTTATTAAATAAAAGCTGTAATTTTATAGTAAAGCATTCTAAACTTTTTTTACTTTATTTTAATATTTCATACTTTTGTATAAAAGTTTGTTTTTTTTTCTCATGTGAATCTAAAATAAAGTAAATTGCTTTTTATTAATATTTTTTGATATAGCAATTGATAAAAATCAAACATTAAATATTTTGTCTTGGCTGTTATTTATCAATTACTGAATATAGTTGTAATTTTTAGATTTTTATTTGACTTAATTCCAAACTTTTTTAAAGTAATTTTTTATATCAGATGATATACTATAGCTGAAAACATTCAAATATTCTTAAAGAAAGTTTCCAGTATAATGCTATATAAATTTGAGAATTAAATTGTGCCTTTTGAAGCATCTTTAGATATTTATCTGAATTGCAAATTTGCAATCTTTACTTTCTTAGTAAAATTTGTAAAAATAAAAAAGCCAGACAAGTTAACTTTTCTAGCTTAAATTTAACTATTTCATGCTTCAAATATAATTTATTCAATATTACTTTGATTTCTATTTATTTTCTTTCTTCTCATTTTTTTAGAGTGAAGGCATAAATTCAACCGAGGTAAATTGTTCAACATAGGGTACCTGGAAGCCACTAAGGAGCCTGATTTTTGCTGTTTTTATTTTCCATGATGTTGATTTACTACCTGAAAGTCCACACCATACATATGGTTGTTCTGAAGAGCCTCGGCATATGTGTTCTGCCTTAGACATTTTTAGATATGTGTATTTATTCTTCACCTCATTCGTAGCATTTACATTTTTAAGGGTTATGTTTTAAGTTTGTAAATTATATTTCTTTTTTTTTTATTCACTCCCTTTGGCAGTTTAACAAGACATTATAAATAATTTGTTTGGTGTTTTATTTATGTGTTCCATATTAAATTTTAAAATTTAAAATTGTTTTGCAAATACTGAAATTTTTAAACTTAACTAAAAAATAATTCTGTGACTGCATAATTCCTTCTTTAAAATGTTACCATAATTAGATACTCTATTTTTAAAAATATTTTATAGTTATTTAAATACTTTTTTTTCATTATTGTCATTCAAAATTAATTTGTGGTATTTATTATCATATTTAACATCGTTGAAATTAATCGCGAAATTAATTGATAATAAATGGGCATTATATAATCATATAAAATAATTCATTTAACACATAATAAAAATTAGTTTATATTATTGTGCAGTGAAATCTTTAATACTAAACTTCATATATAATAAACTGTACTGTGTGACATTATTATTTTTTTCAAATTGTACAAATATTATAGCCTTCCATATCCCTGAGTTATTTGGTGGTGTAGTAGCTTTCACAAAAGAACAATTTTCTACAGTCAATGGTTACTCTAATATGTATTTTGCTGGTGGTGAAGATGATCTATATGAAAGGTAAAAACACCATATAATAAATATATTTAATATGTCTTGTTATCAAAAATTTTTTTTTTTAAAAAATTAAAGTCGTAATGACTTATAGCAAAACTTTTTCTATAATCAGTATAACTCTAATTTTAAAATATTGTTCCTTTGAAAAATGTTACAGTAGTTATAATTTAATGCAAACAAATTTTTGTAAAAAGCTGCTTATAATTCTAATGATAAAATCTGCATAAAAGTTATCATTTGGTTGCATATTTCATTTCTACACAAAATTTATCTAACATAATTTGAACCGAGTTCTCATGACTAAAGCAAATTTATAGAAAATGTTGAACAATTCATATATTTTTGATATGAATTATACTTAAGCTCTTATAAATACAGAACATTATATTTCTTCTTTTGTAAAATGTGTACATTTATTTGTTCAATCTATTTTTAAATCATTCTTTCAGTAGATTTTAGCTTGACTGATGAACTTCATAACCAAGTTCTTTAATGGATTCAAGTCCTCTTAACTAATTTATACCTGTTATCATACTTTCCTTTTTTTTTTTTTATCTTTTTATTCATTAATTTTCTGTTTTGTAAAATAATTTTCCCTGATCTCCATTTTCTTCAAAGTATTAATAATTTTTGCCCTTTATATTATGGCTTTGAGGCAAGAAGGAGGTTTTCTCTTTGACCACAATTTTCTCTGAAATAATAACGTATTTTATTGATTATCTCACATTGACAAATATTTCTGTCATTTAAAAGATTCTTAATCATTCACAACTTAGTTGGAGAAATATTTTATATTTAACCATAGGCAATTAATATTCAATAAAATTTCACAAAATAGGAAAATATTGCATGATAAGTCGGTATTAATCTATGTGATTTAATAAATAATAATTTTTACAATAAACCGATCTTATTCCATTGATTCATTATTCTTAATCCATTTGAAAATTTCAAATTAAAATAATTACTTTTAGTGTTGTTTTTAAAAGAAATACTTTCAGTGCTATTGAAATAAAAAATTACTTTTACTGTTAACAGTAAAGAAAAATAATTTTGTCTACTAAATAAATTTTAGTAATGATATTAAGAATAATTAAAAAAAAAACAATATTGCAAATACAAATTTTTAGTATAGAATAAAGTTCCTATGGATATAAAATTGTATAGAAAGCTTTATTACAATTCTTAACTCATGTTGCATCAATGTCATGGAGTGTAATATAATGTAGAGATTTACAATTTGATTTATTTATATGCTTTTGTGATCACAGATCATGATCAAATAAAACTCACTGCCTCCAGGAGTTTTATTTAAAAAAATAATTTGTTAAATTAGTTGTTTTGTTATTTTTTATGCAAAAATAACAAAAACAACTTCTGTTGTATGTTGAAAATTATAATTTTAGATACAATTTGTGTATCTAATAGAAAAAAAAAAAACAACTAGGATGAATATATATTCAACTCATAGTTGAAAAAAAAAAACGATTGTTAAATCTGTTTAAAAATGCATTGTATTGTATAAAAATGTATTTTTAGTATGTCTTATTGACTTATTGAAGATAAAATCTATAAAAGTAATTCTTGCTGATGTAGCAAAACATTGATTATTTGGTCATTCAATTATATATAATCTTTTTAACAATAGATTGAATATTACCTACTAAAAATGTATCAATTTATAAAATTACAAACTATTGAATACTATTTTAATAAGTTTATACTGTGTACTTTTATAAAAATAATTATTTTATACTACATTATTTAAAATTTGTTATACTTTTTTTATTCCATAAATGTATACATTTGCATATAAAATTTTTATTAACTTTATTTTCTTCTAAATTTTATTTTTGAAGACTCAAAGCTAAACAAATAAATGTGAAAAGATGGGCCCCAGAAATATCGAGATTTACCATGCTTTCTCATAAAAAAGAAACACCAAATCAAGAAAGGTATGACTACAAATTTATTTGTGATATTTTAAAATGTATAAGAATATACAATTAATTCTATATTGAATTTGTATTGATGTGACAAATCTAAAAGCTTCTTTTTATCATTTAGTTGTATAAACTATGTCACATTCAGTAAACTAATCCATTAAAGTAGGATATTCTTATGGCCATGCCCAGAAGGTTAAATTTCAACTATATCCACAATATGAAAGGACATTCTGCTCAACAACGTGTGAAATCAGTGTTTTATCATTAATTTCTCCTTTCTTGTGAAGCTGGCAACCCATACATATCTACTCAATTTAGAAATTTCCTTTTCACATTGATTCATGGGTTAATATTAATATAGATTGATTCATGTGTTTAATTCAACCTTTCTCACGTCAACCTTTCTATTCTTACTTTATGGTAAATGAATCTTTCAACTACCATAAATCTCCCTTATTAAACTTTAATAGTTCACATACTTCTCTAATGATTTGCTTTTATTTTCCCTGTTACTTTAGCATATCTGAATGAGTTGTTTGTATCCCCATAAATTACATTATTTATTTGCATCTTTTCCTATTCTAGAATAGAAATTGGATTTTTTTATGCATTCCGTTGATGAGGCAAAGATATACAATTTTTATCTCGTTAAAAATTGTGCATTCTTTTGAATTCTTGTTTGTTTTCATCTTATTCATGATACATTAACATTTATAGATATTCAATTGCAGTAAAGCTACCATTCTAAGTAATTTGTCTGTGTTAATCATTGTTCACTGAATCAGATTATTAAGTATCTTTTCTATTATTGAGAATAACCACAACCGGAAAAATTTTGCCACTACCCAAAAGTAAATCTTATATTCTCTTAACAAGGAAAGATACAAATAATTGTGCATCTAAATAAATCACAGAATCATTTGCAGAGGATGTAGGTTAACTGTATATGGATTATCAAAGAATTCAGAATGAATTTCCATTATTATTAAAAACTTTTTCTTTTTTGTTTTAAGAAAACCTTTGTGCATGATCCCTTTCAAAATAGCTTTCTGAATCACAAACAAAGCATATTTTATCTGTTTTATATTTCATTTGAATTTTATTAATTTTACTCTATTTTTTTTCCTTTCTGACATGACTTGGAAAAATTTTTTTTTTTTTTTTTTTTTTGCATTGTTCTCATTTGATGCTTTTTTTTTTTTTTTCTCATTTGAATACATTTCATTTTATTTCCTTTTCTATGTAAAATACATATTTAATTCTTTGAAGTTCTTTGGTTTAAACAGATTGTGGGCTTTCTTAATACTTATATGCAAAATCATATTTGAAGGAAGTGTTTCATAAATTTTATTCCTTACAACCTTCAATGGACTTAATATCCAAGCTAATAATATTACTCCCCATCAAATTGACTTGATGCAAACTGAGCATGGATTTCGTTTGCCATTTGAATTTGAAATTTGCCTTTTGAAATTCTACATTTTCATATGGAGAATATCATATTTTCATATATTTCATACATTTTTCATAAGTATACCAAAAAATTAGCAACCTTCTTACCTAACCAATTTTAGAAAATTGTAGGATCTTGCTTTTCCAGAATTTATTTTTTTCAACTTGATTTTTTTTATTCCAGTTATTTCAATCTCTTACATTGCTTCAGCATGACTTTTTTTCAAATAGATCTTTTCATCTGAATTTCATTTTTTTACTTCTTAATTTTATTTTGTGTTTCTTCCTTTTTAATTTTCATCTATTAATGGAAGTCATAATGTTGTACAAACTCTGTGTCATTTTTATAGCTCTAACCATTTAAAATTAAATTTTAGAATTTACAGATTTTATTGAATTTGTGACATTTCCCTTATTCAATTTGCAGTGATCCAGAGATCTTATACCTGGTAAAACTTATTTAATCACTAGATTTGTTTATATTGAATGCCAAACTTAATAAAAAAAAAACTGTTTATTAATAATATGTTCTAACCAAACAGAAGTTGTATACCTCAATTTTATAGTCCAACACATTGTGAAATACCTTTTCAAATAAATGATGTTGAGTACTTATATCTAAAACATGTTTATCACAAAATTTCACTATACAATTACTATTTGCACAAAAATGCAGACCCTCGATTTTCTGTTAGTTGTTAAATAACTGTGGTTCTATTCATTTGTGTTTTATATTCTGATGAACATTATTTTTACTTAACATTGTCTAATTTCTATGAAAATGTACTTATTTTTGTCAATACAATTACAGTTTTTCTGATTTTATCCTAATTTTGGAAATTAGTATATTTTAATTACATTTGTAATTCTGAATTTCAAATAACCAATTATATAAATTCTAATTAGTAAACTAGATTTTTAAAAAATGTGTTGTTTTTGCTTTGATTTCTAACAAAACTTATTTTGATAAATTTATCATTACATTTTATGTTATCTTTAAAAGATTTTTATATTGGTTATATTGCTCACATTTTTATCTAGAAAAATTTTTGTTTTCCTTCAGTTTTTATGTATCTTATTAGTTTATTTTCATTTGTGTTACCATTCAATAACATCATCAGATGTAATTATATCAGATAATTGTGATTGGATACAAAAATTAAGGAAATTATAACTATCAACATATATATATATATTTTTTGTGATTATTTGCTGGAAATAGTATTGCAGAATGACATGAAATTTATTATCCTATTAAAACAAAAATAGTTTAGAATGCATGTTATTTTTTCATTACAAAATATTTATATACATTCACAATTATTCATTCAGTACATTTTATTAATCATGTAACTTTCATTTTAGGTTTAAATTACTTGAAACATTTAAGGAGAGAATGGATAGAGATGGTTTAATCTCTCTGGATTATAAAATTTTATCAACTGATTTACTTCCTTTGTATACCCGAGTATTAGTAGATGTTGAACCTTAGTATTTCTTTTTGAATTAGTATTATATCAGGTTGTATTTATATTTATAGAGCTTTCAATGAAAATACCAAATATATATTAAACAAATAATTTATTTCTAAGTATATTTTATGACAATGATGATGAATTTTAAATATAATTTTATGATTTTGATTGGCAGTTTGATTTTTGTTTTCCTAATCCACTTTAACATTGCAGAGATGCCTGAAGCCACTGTAAAAGAAAAATACATATTTATTTATTTATGATATCTTTTTTGAAATACTTAAAGTTTAACTAAAATAAGTATTTTAAAACATTGAGGTATTTTTAATAACATGATTCGTTTTAACATTTAAAGACATCTAATTACATTGAAGTGGATTTTTAACCCTATGAACTAAATGTATTATTTTAATTTTGTTAATCACATATCATACATTTCATTATTAAATATATATATTACATATATTTACACCCACTAATTTGATTTTACAAATAAAAGGAAAAAATTTATTCTAATTGGAAACAATAATTTTTAGAATTCAAATGTTTGGGTCAAAATTTTTTCTTAAAAGAATTATATGAATTTTATTTTCATTATGATTTACATTAATAAAATATTTCATATGTTTTTATATAATGTATTTTCAAATTTATTGTATAAAATAATGATTCAAACCAATCAAATTTTTATGCTGTGTGAATTTTTCAGCAAAAAAATAATAATAATATTGAAATAAATAAAATAGTAACAACTCTTATAAATATATTTGGAATGATGCTAGCTTTTGTGAAAGAAAATTACTTTAACAATTAACAATTGTTTTTTAACAATTAAGTAACATTCGAAATATCACATGTTAAATTTATTTTAACTGTTACCTTTTTTTTTTTATATAAAAACAGCTCTTAGTCGTTATTATTGGAAAAGTATAGTATCAGTACACAGAATTATGAAAAGTGATCTGAGATTATATTGAAAAGTTTAATTTAAAATTTGAGTTATTATATACATTTATTATTGAATAATAATAACTTAAGGTGCAAGTTCTTAAATAGTTTCTTCCCATGGCTAGAAAAAATACTTCCTATGTACTTATTTTTAAAATAAAGATAAAAAAAAAAAAATTAATAGTACATAACTAAAAAAAAATGTTTATTTTATGAACAGTATTTGGAAATTTTACTTCAGATAAAGTAGTTTTCACAAATCCATTTTGCAGCAAATCTTTCTTTTCAAATGTACCTGTAAAATAGTTTGAAAAATATGACTTTTTTAAATCTAAAATTTTGTGTTAGAAAAGTATATATGATCTTTATTCATACTTTCTTAAATTTATAATATTGATTTAATTAATTTTATGTATATTTACCGAAAGCCACCATCAAATGTAATATGCAAAGCACAAAATCTCCAAATCTTAGTGTTCCATCTTTGCGCATGTACCTTAATACTAGTAATGATAATGCATCAATATTTACCTGAAAACCTGAACAAATTAAAATTTTATAAACATTTATTAAAATTAAGTAACTATATAAACTAAAATATTTTAAATGTCAAGAACAGTCTTATGATCCAGAATAATTCAATTATTTATTCTTATTTGGTTTTATCCCCTCACCCCTAATCTTTTCATCTTATTTTTAACATTAAAAGAAATTTTTTGATTTATATTTTTTATGAAATAAAATAAAAATAATTTCAAAATTTGCTGCCATTTTTTTCCAATGTTGATAAATTTTAGTAAAAGTAATTATACTAATTTTAAAGGTCTGTATATGACCTTTTAGGAAATCTTTTTCTTAAAATTAATTTGCTACAACTGTGTTGATTTATTTATGTTTAATTTTTATGTATTTAGAAAACATAACTATAAAATATTACTTTTATATTACTTTTACATGAATATATATAAAAATAATATTTCATTTTATTAAAAGCAAAACATATTCAGATGAAAACTGAAATTGTATTATCTTTGGATCAATATGAACATCAATAGGAATTATATCTGTCTAAATAAAATTAAGTTTTTTTTGAATTAAATAAATGATTACACATAGTATCAAAACTTTTTTTAAAACTTAGACGAATTTGTCTTACTTATTTAAAATTTATTGCATATAAAATATTTGTTTTGAAATAAAAATTAAATATTTTAAAGACAAATTTTTTTTTTTTTTTAAATTACCTGTTCTGAGCAATTACATAATTACTACATAATAAATGTATATTTGAAATGAGAAAATGAGATATATTCTGTAGAAAATGAGATATATTGCATATTACTTAATAAGATACATTAAATAATTTTTAGATTGTTTTTTGTAATTATATACTTAAAACAAATTTATAAGTGTTTGATTTTTTTTTGTGTGTATATTTATTTTTATTGTGTTGATCCAATTTAATAATTTCCTTAAATAATTGGAACATTTTTGATAATTTTAATAATTTCCCTTTGACTTTCTTTTTTATACAGAATAATAGAAAATTAGTTCAAATAATATATGTAATGAAAAATGAACTATTTATTTTTAATAGTTAAGGAAGAAATAGACTCTAATATTTGTTTGAAAATATTTTGTACACATATACTTTGAATTGAAAAAAATTACTTTGTTTGTGTATTTATTGTACGATGAATGAATGAATCATATTTTGCAATATTATTATTAATAGCAATAAATGAATTTTTATTATTGTTGTTATATAGCTTTAGACTATGTACATATAATTGTTGTGTTTTATTCAATGAGCTGGTTAAACTGTTAGATTTTGTCCATAATTTCCATCCATTTTAATGTTTATCCTTATACAGCCATTCGAAATTCTTGCAAAATTTAATAATTGTGATATGCATAATTTATGAGATTAAATTGTTTTTTTAGCTGTGCCAAATATATTTATTTAAAAATCTACAATATCTCCTTTTTCAAATCTTTAGATGTATGTAAATTTAGTGCATTTGTACATATAATCATATTAAAATCACATTTTATCATCTGTGGTGTCATTGTTTTAAGAAGAAATATATTTAAGTAAAGTCAAGTCTTCTAATATTTTTTTTCCATGTTACAGTAAAAGAAAACTATTAAAATATATTCTTTTAATGTCTTCAATTTGTCATTTCTCAGGTATTATTTCTGATCTACGTAAGGCTTGGTACTTTAAATATTGCTTCATTTCATATTGGAAAAATCAAGGAAAAAACTCTCATGCTACTGAAATTTAGCCTTGTCTTTCATAATAAATTTTATTAAATAATATTATACTAATATCTTCATAAAATTCCAGTCATTTTGAATAGTTTTATATGCTGAACATATATCTCGCTATAATTATGTATGTATAAAATGTAGATATTGTATCAATACTTAGAGAAATATGATATAACTATAAATTATAATAAAAGTTATAGATTAAAATAATTTTTGTTGAAAATTTTTATTAAGTGTCTACCTTGTGCAGCACATATTTAGTATTTTTTCTATTTCAGACATTTTAATTAAATTTAAAATGTTTGTAACATAAAAAATAATTGTTCCCTTTAATTTGTAATAGATTTACATAGAAATTGTGACTTAGCATATAATTGTGCTAATTGCATATAGTATTTAATTTTTGTATAAGCATTTTGTTAAATTGATATTTTATTTATGTTTTTTTACAGCACTAATTAAACTGTATATATAATTTTAAAAAAACAAATGTATTTAGACAAAATAATGATTTATAATTTTTATTTATTTATTTATTATTATTATTTTTTTTTTTTTGTAAATCAGATATTTTCAGTATTGTTTAAATTCTATATTTATTTATTTCAATCTATGCAAATATAAGCATTTTTGAATTTAAAAATTTTTTATAATGAAATTTGAATTGAATAATCATATTTAATAAAATTCAGATTTCAATAATGGTCATTTGAACTTTGAAGTTGTAAATTGAATTTTATTTTTTATTCAAGATAATGCTAATATTCATTGAATAATGCAGTATTATCAATTAAGATTTTTTTTTTTCCTCTTAAAATCTATTGTTTCAAATTTCTATAAAAAATGTCTTACTTTCTAAGAATCACAAAGATTAAATTTAGTTATATATTATTTTTTTATTATTATTCACAAATTTTTATAACATAATTAGATACTTTCATATATTTATATATTTTTTTTTTCAATTGATATGTTATTTTTAAACATCCAATATTTTTTACATTTGTCAAAAATTGTGCTTGTAAATTTTTTGATTAATTATAAAATAAAATTTCATGATATTTCATGTTTATTTTTTATTCTGGATTAAATTTTGTTTCTAATCCCTTAAAAATATTATAAATAAAATTTAAATTAAAAAAGTTAATCATCTTACCAACATCCATCAATGCCCCTCTTAGTTTTTCTGCTCTCAAAATTCCAGATGATCCTCTACTGTGACTTCTGAATATTGTCTGAAAATATGTTTGAAACTTGCATTAAGTGGCAAATGGTAGGTTTTTAATAATATAAAATAAATATTTTTGAGATCCAAACATGTAAAAGGGAACTAAAAGTAAGAATCTCAATATTATATTAAAATATAAAAAGTCTTATAATCCAAACTTCAATAATGGTTTAAAAGAATAGGCTTGAAATTACTGTTATATCAAATAATTTATATGAATTTTTTTTTTCTGAAAATTCCATTGTTATAGTTTCACTAAAGCACCACTGTATTTGGCTCAATAGCCCATTATGGGCCAAGGCCTTCTGCCTACTGGCAGGTTTGAAAACATAAGAATTTTTTTATTTTTACTGGGAAGGTTTGTTAGCCCTATGTCCAACAATCTGGTTTGCCACTCTACGGTCATATTAGACCCAGGATCAATGGTTTAAAGTGGATTCCGAACCACTACAAACATCCTTTGCACGGCATTGACTCAAACTTTGAGTCACTAAGCATTTTCTTTTCAATTTTAGAAGAATAAAATTCTTGTTACAGACATCAATATTATCTTTTTTTTTTTTTTTTTAATTTATAAATGTTGTAAGCAAAAAATAAAAAGGTAACAAATATATTGCATATAATAAGAATAAATATATTATGAAGATGTTACAAACCTGCCACAGTTTTAGACTGCACATAAGATTTTTATAGTCTTGATATTTTAGTCTTCCACTGCCACTTTTCTTAAAAAATGTTTAAGGAAATAATTTGAAAACAAATTTTATTTTCATTTTCATCCAAGATTTCAACATAATATTTAAATTAATTTAATTATAGCTAGGTCAATAACTTAAAAATGTAATGCACTAAGTGGTTTTTTAATGTGGTTAAATTAAATAATTTAAACATATATTTTTTAATTGAAAGCTGTAAAGGATACATCCAAAGCCAGTATGATTTGTCTGCAAACTTCTAGGGTTGCACAACTTTTTACATAGTCTATAAAAGAAAATTTTAAAAGCAGTTCTTTTGTTGTCCAGATAATTTGCATAAATTCTGATAAAATTTTAATAAAGATATTTACTTGTAAACATTAACTGTTTTATTATTATTATTATTTTAGAGGAAAAGCAATGTATACTATTCCTTAGTTAGAATCATGATTACAGATACACTAATCTAGATGTGTAAAATGTTTGTATTTAAAATCAATTTTCTGCACAAAGTTTGGGTGCTTGCAGAAAAAAATTATTTTATACTTTAATTATGTAAATTAGTTATCAAATAATATTTTTATTATAGCATTTCGTTTTAGTTTGTTGTGGATTTAAAACAAGAAAGCTAAGTTATAAGTTTCTTTTTTTTTCTATATTGCTATGTACAATTTGAATACTGCTGTGTACAAATTGGTATGTAAAATTTTTAAAATTGGATCTTATTATATACAAATCTTTTTATATATTTATTTTTTAATACTATTTTTTTTTTTTCTATTTGTACAAGAATGTAGGACAATCACAGAAATTTTGGGCATATTAAGTTTTAGGTTTAAGTCATTTATAATATATTTTTTTTTAAATTTTAAATATGAATTTAAGTTATAATTTTTGTTGTAAATAATTTGATTAAAGTATATATAATTTATATACTTAGCAGCTGCGATCGATTTGTTATCAATCTGTGATATTTACAATACACTATAACATTAATTTGGTATTTTACTGTAAAGATTATTAATCTAATTAACAATGTTAGCTTTGAAAATGAATCATGGACATCTTTTTATACCATTTGGTAGGCATGTCTCTAGTAGCTCCAGTAGTTCGAATGCAGAAATGGTTTTGTGTTCGTCAGCCAATCGCAGAAATACTGCTTCATACGAGCTCACTTTGTCATTGGTCGTAGGTGCTTGAATGATAGCTGGCTTCATGGAACTGGGCACACAATCTAAAAGTTTCATTCGTATCGGCTTTGTTGACAGAACACGGAGAGTGTAATTGGCTTCTTGGCACGGCTCGAATGTGGTTGGCAGAAGAACATAATATCCTTGTTCTAAGTGACAACGAACAGAAACCTGTAAATAATTTTAAAATTAAGTAAAAATAAGTATCTCAATATAGATTGTATATTCTGTAAGAAGGCATATTCTGTAAGAAGGCGTACAAAATAACTAGAATAACAAACTGCCGGTTTCAATAAATATTACATTTTTTACATTAAACGTTATTGAAAAAATAATGTAAGTGAAGATTATAAAATTGTAATACAGAAAAATTACAAGACAAAAAAAAAAAACCCGCTGGGATCAATTATTCCACCATTTAGGGAGCAATCAATTTAATATCTATCTACTAAAAATGAATGTGTTCTTAAAGAAAAGTCAGTAATTAAACTTTACAATATATATGTAATTCAAACCAATATTGAAGTTTGTTATACGTGAGCAATTTTTCTATCTACAAGTTTTTTAAATGCAAATTAAAGCGCGAAAGATTAAATAGATATTACTTTACTCAAAAAAAAAAAAACCACTATTTATATAACTTCGTTTTCTTTTTACTTAAAAATTTACTATCTTAATAGAGAAGGAGTGAGAATGGAATAAAATTTTACCTGTCGACTATTACTGTATGGAGAATTTAAGATGGACTTGTTTATTTTAAAAAATGATTTCCCTAGAACATCTGATGTTGGCTTCGACATCTAAAGAAAAACACTTATTAATAAAATTTAAAAGATTCCTTCTACGTTATTTTGAAAATAAAAAAAAAAAAAACCCTCAAGATTACTTGATAAACACTGAACCCTATCACACGTGGTTCTAAAACTATGTGTTGTGATAGGCAAATCACCATGTCTTGACCTTCTCCTACGATCAGCTGCATCTGTGGATTCACGTGGAACGTATCTGAAAAATAATAAAACAATGTTTTCATGCTATAATACTTTACTTCATTTCACCATTGCATTCCAAGGCTATAAAGCCTTCTACCAATTAAAATTGTAAAAGTAATAAACATTTGAGCTAAAAATATATTTCCATTTATGAAAATATAGGAATGCATTATGATTTAGGATAGATAAATAGTATGGTTAACCAAAGTGAGATTTTATAGCACTATATAACCAAACATTTTCGGAGGATAAGAGTATCAAATATGGTTATTTTGAACATTGTCAATATTGAAGGTGCTTAATTTTTAAGCATAGATAAAATGAAAGGTTATTTTAAAGAAAAAAAGTAACCCCTTTATAACTTGAGGCAATTAACTCTAAAATGAACATGATTTTTAAAAAAATTGGATGCAGTTTTGTTTTAAATCATTTGCTACGTACAAGTAAGTTAACTAAAAGAAGGATTGACAACATACGCTGTTATAAATGAGGCCCACAATGAAAATAAATAAATAAAAACAAGTTGGTTTAGTTACCTGGATATTTTAGGTTATATTTTTGATGATTTTTATTTCATTGGGACGTTTACAGGACAGATATCAAAAAGTTAATCCATTAACTTAAGTTCAGGCAATCAATAACGCTTTCATAAGAAAAACAGTGTAGAACAGCAACCAAGGTGAGGAATACTCAGTTCTTCTTGGTTATCACAGGAGACATAGAGAGTAAGGAGTCAGTTTAATTCTGGGCAATCGTGACCAGAGAAAAGTCGTAGCAATGCCACCGATTTTTCTTCAGGCTGAATTTTTCTCTAGGGGATGGGGATATCATGAATTATGAATATGATCGTACCAGGGCTTATGATCATTTCTATTGGGAATATGCAGCTGATATAAGTGCGGATGTTCTTTTCGAATAACTTCTAGAATGGCAAAGATGTACAGCTATACATAAAATGTTCCATGGGGTAAAGATGCACTAATATTACGCTACTGCAATATTTGAAAACGCTATACCAAATATGCTTCTGCAATATTTGATGGATTCTGGGATATTTGCAATTTTCTTTTTTTAGTCGAACAGAACGACATTTTGAATAACAAATTTATGATAACTATAGCTGAAATAGACAGAGAATATGTTGTTGCTGTTATAAGCATGTTCCTTGTTTCGATCCAAACAACTTGCCTCAAATTGAACAAGACTCTTACGCGCTTATTCACTATGGAGCTCTGGGCATAAGTTTTTTTTTTTTTTTTTTTTTTTTTATTTAAGAGAAAAAAAAAAAATTTAGTAATGAAAGATTTGTGTTTTCACATTAGAATATTTATGCGAAAAAAAATCAATGAATGTAATATTTCAAAAATGTAGGCAAAGAAATGAGTTTTATTTTTTTTTCATGCTCTTTAATTTTTCAAAACAAGTTCTTTTTTTTCCACTAGACTTTGACTGCAAAAATTTTATCTATGCGTTCCATTTTATCAGGTCGTTCCCGAGAAAGTAAAAATTCTATTTTTTTTTGAATTTTGATTATATTAAGTGGATTAGTGTGAGCAATATTAAGCAAATCTTGAATATTCGTCATTTTTTTCTGTTTTATTCAGCCTTTTACAACGATTTCTTTTATTTTCTTTGTTCTTTTTAACTTATTACCATTCTTTAAAAGGTATTTCAATTACATCTACGACGTGCTTTTTTAATCTATTGGAAATCTTAGCTTTTTTTTTCCCCCCAAACAAGAAGCACATCTTTTGAGTGAATGATCGGAATGTTGAATATTTAGGTTCATTTAATTTTTGTGATAGGAAAAAAAAAAAATGTTAAAAATTTTTTAGATGGCAGATGCGTTTGGCGTAATGAAGCAAAATATTAGTAATTATTTTTGTTAAAATAGACGGTTTACTACTTGATATCAACAGTAAAAAATATTATAAATTAAAATATAAGGGGCGATCAAAAGTTTCGTTTGATGGCGTTACTGTATCGTATATGCAAATTGGCGTGTCGCCGATGCGGGTATGTAAGCAACGACATCGAGGTATGGGATTCTTGTGGCATTCGTTTATTCCATACGTGTGTATGGAAAATGCTGAAACATTAACAATGGCAACGTTAGTACCAATTACGTCCAAATAGGACCAATGTACTTATTGATTACAAGGATCGAAGTGTCTCTATTCTCGGAAAATGGTACTGCGAAATGCTGAGAGAGATTAAGATGTGCAATCGAAGCTAAAAGCATTAAAAAACTTCTGTGATTCTGCCTCATGATAACGCACGTTATCATATCGCAAATGTAACGCAGAAATTTCCCTCACTAAAAAGTGGGTGACACTCGAGCACCAGCCTTTCAGTCTGATCTCTACCCATGTGATTTTCACACTTTCAGCAGCTTAAAAAAGTCTTGAAAGATCGATGGTTCATGTTAGTCGTAGAAGTGCAGCAGGCAGTTTCGATCTTCTTCAAATAGCAGAAAGGGAGTTTTACTAAAGGGGTATATAGAACCTGGTGAAGCAGTGGTATGATTGCCTACATACTCAAGGCGATTTCGCATGATTGGCATACCAAATCTGGACTGAAAATCAGAAACTTTTAATCATCCCTCACATTAATCACTTTCATAATATTATTTCACTATTTTAATAATTAAATAACTTTTGATTAAGCCTACTTTTATTTAAAAGTCAAACATAAACATCAAAACAGTATAAAAAAAAACCTCCAAATAAGTATTCTACATTCAGTATAATAGTTCACTACAAACATGTCTAGACATCTCTCTTGTAGCAAGATAACCGACTGTGAGTTGACAAGAAAAAAATATACTCTCCTGCATTCAGTTGATGCTATCGACTATTATTTATGGGTTTAGCAAGTTGACGTGAAGTTTATTCAAATTTTAAGAAATTTATTGAGTTATATATCTGTGTTCCTGAAGATAGTTCCCAGCTCTTTAAATATCTTAGTTATTAGTTTTATTAAACTAAAAAAAAAAAAAAAAACTATCTTTCTCTCATTCACACACACATAAACACACACGCACACACACATAACACACACACACACACACACACACACACACACACACACACACACATATATATATATAAGCGTTCAAATCTTAAAAACAAATTACAGGGTATCCAAGGTTTTAAATTTTGAAAACAGAAATTTCTCAAATATTGAATGAACTTCATATCTAACTGCTAAACACGTAAATATAAGTCGATAATAACTTGAGAAATTTCCAGATGTCACGTCTAGTACATTTGTTCCATATTGTGACGTTGTCAAAAAGTTCAATTTTTATTAAGACATCTGTAAGCTGTCTTTCCTGGTGAGTATGTCTTTGACTTAGATGAACACGACGTCGCTATAATGTAATATAATAAAAGAAAAATCCCCAAGAGGAAAGAAACTTGAAACAAGACAAGTTGCGGAACTATCCTTTAGCAATTACTCTCTTCTTAGGCAACATATTTGTTCTGTTCCATTTATACTAATTTAGAATTCACAAAAGAATAGCTTTTTCTGCTAAATTAATTTTTCTCATTGATTAGTTTCTGTACAATATATTTACATTAGAAATGATATTTTCTTATGAATTTTTAATAATTTCATGAATGATATTAATAATAGATATTTCATTATTTCCAGAAATTTTAGGAATTGTCGCAATCAAATAAGTAGTTAAATAATAAAATGGAATAAATTTCTGAATTTATCCAGTATACAAAAATTATTTTAATTGTTTGTCTTTGTTTTGTAAATAAATTTAATTTGTAGTAGGGTATTGAAATTGAGAAATAAAAGAAAATCTAATTACCAGAATGGTTCCTGCATCCTCCGCCGTTGACGCCCTTCTGCCAGTGTCCGTGCCATAGTTTCACGTGCCACGGATCTCTGGACTTGAGGCTGGATTCAGCACGGCTCGTGTCTCCGTCCAGGTGGGCGATTTCCAGGGTGGTGAAGGTTGTCACGAACTCGTCAAGGGCATGCTAAAGAAGAGTGTCCACTTAGCTCAATGTTTTAAGTGTCAATTTTAAATATTAGGATGTTCATTGTCCATTACATATTTTCTCTGTGCACTTAAACTATCAATATAATTTTAATGTTTCTATGGTGTTACTTATCAGTATAAATAATTATATTTTCATTAAACATCCAATGTTTTTTTTTTTTTTTTAACGTGAGACTAAATGAAAGAAAAGTTCATTTATATTTCAATAAAAATTATTTTTTAAATAATTTTATAAGAAATATGTACATAATGTCGCCATCTATCGGGAAAATTTAAAAGTTAATTGATTTAAAAATTCCTTTTTAAGAACAGTAGATTAAAAAGTTATTTGTATTTCAATTAATAGTACTCACAGCTTGTAGTGTGCCTTTTTTAAAATGTTATTTCAAAATTAAATTATTATTATTATTTTTAATTATTATTTTTTTATATGTGTAACGAAAAAAATAACTATAAGTGGATAAAATCGTCTCGCATCGATAGTTAGTTTTACCTGGTGGAAGTAACTTGGATTTTATCTCATACAACATGCAAATGATGGGCAGCAACCCGTTGGTAGGCTGTGGTCACCATAAGGGTGGATGGGATGCATAAAGGCATGCATGTTATGTACCTCATGTACCCTTTATGATGTGGATGCATAAAGGTGCATGAGGTCCACCGATATTCAACAAAGAAGACATTGGGAAATTTTAAATTGTTTAACGCAAGACACACACACACACATATATATTTGATGAACTTGATATTGACTATGTCTTTCATACTGAGGAGTAAAAGATTCACATACAGATTAAAATTATTGGGTAAACTACTAAAAATCAATTATCGAGTAACCTATTAAGAATATTCAACCGTTGAGTGTGCTACTAAAACTTAAGCAGCAAAAATGTGAACATATGTGTGAAAATATATTTTTATACATCTTATATCAAGTACAACTTGAAATAATATATCCATTTGTATATAGCTTATTTCTCTTGTTTTCACACAGATGCTTATATATTTTTAATAATTTTAATAATATGTGGGTATTCAAATCAAGAAAATAGTAAACTCGCGTTTTATTAATAATTCTTGTAGATAGGTATTTCATTCTTGTGTGATATATGACATTAGAAGCCAGATCTTATTTGTATGTACCAACCTAAATCAAAAACCTCATATCTTAACGATTTCGGGTTTTTTTAAATTTGACTTGATATATAAAATTCATATTTAGACGCGTAAATTTAGATGAATATTTCACTTACCAAAATTGATCGTTCCCCAAACGAATATTGATGTCTTTGATATCAGAGAGGAATTCCTCACATCTAAAATAAAAACAAAATTATTAAAAGAATACCGTTTTAGTTAAAAAACAATTTTCAATATTTGTATTAGATAGACTTTTTCCTCCAATTTTTGTATAAGGCAGGTTTTTATTTAATTTTTATATTAGAATTTTTCTTTTTTGTATTAGACATGATTATTTTTGTTCTTTCACAGATTGATTTATTGATTAGAAATTTTTTTCACTTACTGTCCTTTGTATTCGCTGTCTATGTAGAGAGGTTTTCTTAGCCAAACCAAAATGGGTTCTTCAAAATTTTTGTTTGAACCTGAAACGAAAGGAATATCATAGTTTCTCAATTAGTTTGACTGTTAGAAGAAAGTTATAGTTATTCCAGTATTATAAAAGATAATACTTACATCCGAACTGTAAAAGGAATTCGGATTTATTTTAATTAATTTTATAAATTTTATAACAGCTTATATTGCTAATGTAATCTTCTTACAGGATTACTATAAGTATTTGAAAGTATATTTAGTTTATATTCAAAGGATTAATAATTGTTGGCTTTCTTTGGTAATATATTAACGCAATATTTTTTTGTCCATTATTCAGCCTCGTGTTCTACTGTATATCACGAATAGTTCGGGATCTTGATTGAATGACATTGCATTCCGATAGATTGGTTAATTATCTAAATTCCTAATTTAGATTCTAATTAGAATAAATTCTACTAATTAGATTAAATTCCTAATTATCTAAATTCGAAGTTAATTTTGGTCGTAATTATTTATTAGAATAACTTTTAAATATTAAATAATTCGTTTTTTACATAGCAATACTTTTTATGAAACTTTAAAACTAAATAAAATAATAATAATAATAATAAATAAATAAAAAAAAATTGTGTATCGCAAACTGTAAAACTGTGTGTGAAGCTCAAACAAAATTTTCAACTGTAGCGCATTATCTTAAAAGTAAAAACATAATAATGTAAAAGGTCACATTTAAATAAAAAATAAAAAAAGAAGAGAAGGAATATTATCAATTACCTTCTGAAATTCAACCACACGATAATTGGTTCCTGCCAGAATTCCATTGGGTAACTTTCTCTGCATTTCTTTGCTAAAAAGAGCACAGTATTATTTTACTATCACACAGTAACAGAATCACTAAGTTTGTTACATTATCACAGACTTTTTATTTAACAAAAATTAAATGAATTACCAATTTTAAAATTGTATATTAAGAACCACAACACCGAAATATTTCACTTTAAAATCAAACTTCAGAATTTTCATTACAAACTGTACGTATAGTGAAAGAATAAATCATAAATTTTTAGCAATCTCTTGTCTGTAAAAGGAATATACGTTCCACAAAGATTGAGTATTTAGTACTTATGCTTGGCATGAGATTGATTGTTTACTTGAGAATGATAAATAGTGCTGAGCCATTACTCTGGCTCGAATCCTGGCTGTGGCAAGGATGTTTTTTACAGGTTCGGAATCCTCGTTAAAGCTGAAAGTCCCGGTCTAATTAGCCTAAAATGTGCAAAAATAACCTAAAAGAAACAAACTAAACTAATTTATTTTCTACTGCGCATACGTAATAGCTCAGCGTTATTTGTCAATAGAAATGGATTGGTTTGCTGCACTAAATTTTTTTGCACACTTTAGGCTAATTAGACCAGACCTAACTGAGTTGAGTTTAACGTGGATTCCGAACCTCTAATAAACATCCACGCCACCGCCAGGATATGAACCTAGAGCCTGTGGTACCAAAGACCAAATTCCAGACCATTGGCCATCATGCCGCGAAATGGATTAGAGATTAGAACTATTAAAATATTAAAAAGGTACAAAAAAATATATAAAAACTTATATAAATATTATATTGTATTTTATACGTATATAAAAATTAAAAGGTACAAAGAAACAAATCTATAAAAGAAGTATCATATCATAGCTCGAAAAAAATCATATTCACTTTCTTGTTTTTTTTATCATGTGAGAACTTGATGTTGTCCTGGTTAGGGGTTCGTGGCGCAATCCAAAAAGTGCAGCAAGCAAATAAAGTGATATTCTAAATTTGCAAATTTTGGCGGAAAATGGTAGTTTGGGCCCTTTAACTCTTGAAATGGTTCATGAATAACGTTAATTCTCAAGAATTTTCTGGAGAATTTGACTTTTGCTTGAAGTGTTTTGTAGTATGGTTTTGAAGCACTTTTCACGTTTCGGCTTGGGATTTTAAACATTTGTATATCAATTGCAGTAAGTATTCGTAGTGCGTTGATCAATTCCTTCTTCTTGAAGTTTCATATTTATCACTTTTGGCATTTTCCCATGCCTATTGATCTGTATAGGGCTTCTTATTGTATTTGGAATTCTTCATTTATGCCTAGAATTTTCAAACTTTGATATATTCTCTTGGCTATTGAATGTGATATTGATTCTTATAAAATTTGGAATACTTCATTCTTCATTTATGCCTAGAATATTCAAACTTTGATATATTCTTTTTGGGTATTATATGCGATAAAGGTTCTTTTTAAATTTGGAATGCTTCATTATTTAGAGATAATGAAGATTTTTCCTAGATTTTCAAACTTTGATATATTCTTTAGGCTATTGAATGTGACAACTTTTTTTGTAGAATTGGGAATACTTCATACTTCATTTTCAAACTTTGATTGAAAAACTAGAATTTTCAAACTTCGATATATTCTTTTTGGGTACTGTATGCGATAACATTTCTTCTAGAATTTGGAATACTTCATTCTTCATGGTTTTTTTTTTTTTTTAAATTGCCGTGAATAGTCACGTAAATGGTAAATTTTATGAAACAGTAATGATCTATCTAGGTGATTATACAAAATTTTGACGAAGAAGCATCTTATTATTTTTGGTTTGATATCGTCAGTAAAAAAGAGTAAATATTTAAATATCAAGAAGTAAATTAAATTAAATATCTATACTTAGATGTAAAAAGAGACATCAAAGAACAACATGTATTTGAATACAAGCTTTAGATCCTGCCGGTAACCATACCTGTATCTGTCGCTGTGTGATGGCTGTGACGACAGTTGTCATTTAAGCAATTTGTTGATAACTTTGGCACAATGTAAGGGCTCGTATCCTACTGATATGGTTTCGGTTATGCCACCAGTGAGATCGGCAAGGCAATCCAGGGATGTGCCCATACTTTAATGCCTCATAAGAACCATGGAGTCTGTAGTTTAAAAAAATGAATATTAAAAAAAATCATGAGATTTTGTACATTGAACAAGTATCCTAAAAAAAAAATTAAGGTTTATTAAAGGAAATATTAGTTAATTCTTTTGGCAACTCATTATAGGAAAATACTGCTTTATTTTGAGAAATATAGTTTTAAAATGTTCTACAAAACATTTTTGACCACAATAGAAATTGTAAATGCAGTGTTAAAAAATCCTTTTTTGTTCTAATGCAGCGGACAAACACTTAGACAGTTGTCTTTGATGCCTTAGTAAGCGCTGCCCCGACGTTACTCACTTGGCACTACCCAGGAGGTGTGTGTAGCTTGGAAATAAGCTACGGACGCGGAGTAACACTACCTCCGTAATGCTCTAAAAGTGGATTCCGAACCACTACAAACATCCATGCCACCACCGGGACTGGAACCCCAAACCTGTCGAACCAAACGCAGAGCACTAGCCACTCGACCATTCAGCCCCCCAAAAAAAAATCATCGATTCCCGTAGTACCACCTCACTGGTTGGTAATAATGAATTTATAACCCACTGACAACAGTCTTCCTTATAGCTTTCAGGAGAAACAGTTGGTTTACCCACTGACAACAATATTGTATGAATCCTTCTCTTAATTATATGTCTTTAAATGTGTAAACATTGGTGTGTGGTATTTGTGCGTGTGTAAATAAAGCTTTGAGTTTCCAAACCTGTGCCTCAATTACCTGAACCCAACCAAACCCAGTTACAATCTGGTTGCCCAACCTGCACACTACAAATTAGATTTAAATAAGTATAACTTTTTTAAAATAAAAATCTTAAACTGAATTATCTATTTTTAATATATTAAAAATTAGGCTTGTTCATTGAAACGAAGCATATTTATCGTTAATTCATTTTTATGCCATTCTCTTAGATGAATTAATATATATAATTTACGAACCACAGGAATTAGGATATACATTAATTAGATATGGATTAGATATTAATTATTGTTAAGATATAGACTAAGATAAGAAATAATTTTTTATGCTTGCAGTTTTTGCTGGATAATTTTCGAAGTTAATTTTTTTAATTTTTATGGAGCACTTAAAAGGTTTCTGTGAACAAAATGTGGAAACTAATGAATGTTTAGGTATTAAATATTTTATATTGGTTTGCTGTAAATGTAGATAAATGTAACTCATTTCAAATATATGAATCAAAAATCTATTTATAAATATAGCCATAGATTTCGTTTTTACTTAGCATATGCCTTTTCCAACAGACATGGCCAGAAGGTGTTGGCGCCATGCACGAAGATGAGCTTGTTGGAGACTGTAGGAAGCTGATCGTCCACCACCACTTCCTTCCATTCCCCGCACCACCAGATGCGGAAGCGGAACACCCCGCATAGTCAGCAGACGAGAAAGTTTGATCAGCAGGCACCACTCCGATAGAACAGACCCCTCGTGCTTGCCAAGCATCCCACACATGACACGAACCAAGGGTCTCCTGGGAAAAAAAAAAAAGGGAAAATTCATTTAATTAGATGTTTCACGTTTCTTGTATGTGCCAACAGTGTACGTAAAAAATTCATCGTCAATATTCATCGTTCATGAATATTTCATCGTCTTCAAATCTGATTTTATAAATGTATTTACGTCTTTCATTATTGATAAAAAATAAAATTGTAAAATCGTTTTCGAATTTTTGAACATATTATTGTTTGATGTGAATAATGATGTTCTAATCAGATGATCTAATGTAATGAGTTTTTTGTTAATGAGAACTTTGTTTGAACTGAGAAAAATAAAAGTTCACTGATTGAAGCGTAGACATAAAATTTAGGATAGATTTTTAGGATTAGGATTAGAGGATGGGACTTCGGATTTTTTTTTTTGTAATA
This sequence comes from Caerostris extrusa, assembly GCA_021605095.1. Lineage (NCBI taxonomy): Eukaryota > Metazoa > Arthropoda > Arachnida > Araneae > Araneidae > Caerostris > Caerostris extrusa. The sequence continues at coordinate 25,082 of BPLR01014723.1, forward strand.
AGGATATGATAAGTAACAAATGTTTAAAAATATTTTATTCTGGAAAACTGACAGTGATTTAATGTGATAATTTTTTAATACATTTTAATAAAAACTAAGTTTCTTTTATGAGTGAAAATTTACATAATTTACAGGAAAAAAAAAACATGATTATTATTGTAAACTAAAAGTTATTAAAATGCGCATAAAAAAAATTATAAAATTAATAATGTTATTGTTTTTAAAAGCTTTCTTTAAGATCAAAATAATGAAAATTATTCAGTTATAATAATTAACAAAAATAACAGTAAAAAAAGAGAGAGTGATAGCAACTGAATAGCTTTGAAGCAATTAAAACCAATTTTCAATTCATCGTGTTTTCTTAAATAATTATTTTTATTCTGACATAATTATTTACTGAACTTGTAATATAATGTTTGTGCTGTGAAGTTTAGATTTTTTTATCGGTGAATATATCTATTTTTTATTTCTATAGATATCTATTTTTTTAACAGTGTATATAATGTTTGTTTGAAATTTTATTTAATGAACAAAATTGGCTGAAAGAAAGGAATTAACTATTTTATTCAGTCATTTTTGGAAAAGTAATCAAATATTCGAGATTATATTGTAATAGATTTAAAGTTTAAAAAATTTATTTTAATTAACTCTGAAATAAGCATACGGATTAAATGTTTACTTCAAGTTAGAGCTATTGGTATATATAACAAAACAAATTTGTGGTTGATCTTTAAATTGATAGAAAACTTGATCAAAATTACAATTTTATATACAAACAAAAATTAAAAAAAAAAATTTTTAATACGTAATAAGTTTAAAGGGTCAAAACTGGCTTTAGTTTATTTTAAATCTTAAATGAATTAAAATATTTTTAGTTTTGTTATAACAGAATTTCCATTTCCTGTTTTGTTTTGTAAGATATAATTAATTAATAGTTTCATTTGTTTAAATATATTCCATCTTAAGAAGACTACGCTTATGTTAGAAGATTAAAAAGAAATTGGACTTAAATTTTTAATTATATTATAAAACTTAACGACACATTACGCCACCTTCATGATAATAGTCATTAGCCTTTATTGTTTTATAAAAATAATTATAATGAATTGAACAAATGTATTATTAAAAAAAAATTAAATATATGTTTGAAAACAGATGGAAATTAGTGTTCAGTAAAGGTGTTGATATGTTCGTATAGAAATAGGTAACACATAATTGTTTGTAGTATACGAATAAAAAAATACTACATGTGACCTTAATGCTTCGTATAAAGATGGTGAAACCTTCTCCAAAGTTAAATAATTATGGAGGTTACAACTAAACGCCAGAGCACGCCTAATTTTGCTTGTGATTTTGCAATACTGTTAAGTAAACATGCTTTAGTTAGCGTACATACATAATGTACTATTACATTGTTGTAATTTCTTTCATAAATATTCATTAAGGGTTACATTTGTTCAATTAGATCAGAATTCACAAATTTCTGAAGACGGCAGCGGCACGAAAAAAAAAAAGATATATACTATTGTGCCCAGAAAGTAAGACTAGTTATTTTTTTCAAAAACTCCTTATTTATTCTTTCAAATTTATTTTATTGCCTTCAAAGTAATCCCGTCCGGACACAATGCCTTTATGCCAACTTTTTTTCCAATCTCAATGCATGCTAAAAACTCATCGGCAAAAATGGCCTTCAAAGCTCGCGTTGAACCTCTTCCATCGACTCAAAACGGTGTCCCCGGACTGGTCTTTTGAGTTTAGAGAGTAGCCAGAAGTCGCCCGGTGTGAATATGGGGGTTATGGAACGATATGGGTTTCATTTTTGGTGAAAAAGTCACGAAGAATCAATGCAGTGTGAGCTGGCCCATTCAGTGTGTTCGGTACCAATCGAGATTTGACGCGTTTGAGGCCCAAAATGGAATTGACCGTTTCTTTTGAAATTTCAACATCATCAGCAAGGTCTCTAATTGTTAATCGACGGTTTGCAAGCACCAAATCTTTAATTTTTGGACGTGAGCTTCGTCGGTGAGGTTGATGGTCGACCAGAGGGTTCTTTGCCTTCAATGAATTCTTTGAACTGTTTATACCATTTCTAAACATTTCTTTCCAATATAGGAATGCTCACCGAATGCCTTCTGTAACATTCTATACGTTTTCGCAAACAAAAGGTAATGCAAGTTCTTTTGCTCAATTAATTCAGACATTTCAAAACCGCCTGAATCAGTTTTAGCGTCTCACAAAGCCAAGCGTAACTCAAACTCTAATGAATATTTTGACGTCAAATTTTACACAGATGTCAAGAACAGTACCAGCAACCTAAAAAGAAAAAATGAAATTCCATAAGCCCGGGAATTTTAAATTGAAAATTGGTCTTACTTTTTGGGCACAATTGTATATATATAGAGAGAGAGAAATAGAAAATTTTTTATTATGAAAAAGCTTTGGCGTGAAAGATTGGCAAGCGGCTATGTCAGGCAGATTTCAAAATAGCGACTGAATGGAAGGGAGGAAGGATGATATTTTTGGGTGGGTTTAGTAGAGTTTTACTTCTGAATCATTAAAATTTTAATTATGTATCTTCAAACAAAAAGATGAAAAATTTCACAATATACAATTTCTTGCATATATTAAATCTTTTATTAATTCTGACTGTAAATGTGAGAAGGTTTACACATCTTTAAATCGCTATTTGTGTTCTCCTTCCTGAAAGCAGTGACTATAACAGACGTCACCAGTGAATTCTAACCCGAGCTCTCTTGGCCGTTAACTACGTATGCTGTCACTGGGCTATCAGTTAGCATTTGAAAATTACAAATAATATTTGTTAGAAGATAATAATATTTATAAGAAGTGTCCATGCAATAATATTAAAGAACATACCCAATTTTCCAGCAACAAGAGGTAACTTATCAGAGCATCGTCCACAAATATCGGATCTAAACATAAATCCTGTAAAGAAAAAAAAGTTTATACATATATAATATGAACGTTATCAATATTTCAAATTATGCAATTACCAAATCAAAATTTCTTTTACAAGTACATTCTTTATTTATTGGAATTTGAAAGTAGAAAAACAATTCCATTTAAAATTTATACATAAAAAATAAATCACACCCAATATTCGTCTTTAATTAAAACATTTATTCCCAATGTTAGAAAACCTTACCCCTTCCCCTTTTTTTATTTTTAAACATATCAAGAAATTTATGTTGCTGGAAAAGAGATTAAAGTTCACTGAAAAATAATATCTTCTCTAAGGAGTTGTCATATTCATTGTTCGTTGTCTTTTCATTTAAAGAACAAGAGGTGAAACATTTATTACAAAACCTGAAAGTTTTAAATCAAAATTTACTGTTTTGTTCAGGCGTATTATAATATTTATGGTTTGGTATTCTTTGTCTCCAATGTCAAAAACTTATACAAAGAATAAAAGTTTTTGACATTGAGACAAAATAATACCATACGATAAATACTATAATTATGCCTAAACAAAACAGTTAATTTTGGTTTAAAACTTTGTATATGTATTCTTGTTTTCTGTATTATTCTATCCCTCACAGCCCCACATCTACTGTTTGCTTTTAGGGCCTAAGTAACCAAAACAAAAATCTGCGATGTTTACATCACCACTATTAAAAAAAGCTAACTGTATATTTATTGAAATTTAAAATAACAATAACAGTTAAAATAACAATAAATTCACAAAAGAATTTAAGTGATATAATTATGGAGTTTTAAGAAATACAGACAGACAAATCTCTTGTTTTATACTTTTCAATAATTTGAACATTTTTAAATTAAAAAATAAGGAAACTTATAAAGAATAAACTATTTTATAAACTACAAAATGTTAAAAATTTTTTTGATTATTTCAGAAAATATTTTTGTCTTGCCTTGGGCCTTTTCCACACAAACTGGAAGGGAGGCGTCTGGTGGTAGAAAATGGAAGCTTGCGAAGCTGGAAAGTCCTGATCCTCGAAAAGTTCTTTCTTTTTCAAACACCCAGCTTTCAGCCTTTCGTATATACTCATGGCTACAAAAAAAAAAAAAAAAAAATACATATATAACTATATACTAGGAATCAGTTTCTAATTAGCCTACTAAGCGAACAGTTTTATGCTCTGATTTGAAAATGGGATGATGCTAAGAGAACAAGATGTAGCAGACTCTTCCATGCGAATAATGAATTATTGATAATGGGAAAAACATGCTCTTAAAACCTTGTAGAGGTAAGACTAGGATCCCAATATTTATTTCTCTATGTGTAGTAATGTTTAGGGTGAAGATGTATGATAAATATGCATGATGATACTTTAATCTGGTTGTTTTTCAGTAAGAATGATTATATCTTTGCATGGGCACGTGTTTGAATGTGCATGCGATGTATATGAGTGTGTATGTGCATGTGTGTGTGCATATATGTGCATTTGCATTTGCATGTGTATGGATATGTATATGATTGTGTAGGAATTTCATTTGAGGTTTCGAAATGAAGTTAACTAATATTCAATACCATATTTGTCGGATAACCAACTAACTCCCTGGCACTATAGCCATCATGGGCCAAGACCGTCTGCCTAGTGGCAGATTTCTAGACAGAAGATTCTTTTCTTTTTACAGGGTAGTGTTGTCAACCTTACGCATAACGCTCTACAGTCATATTAGACAGAGATCTACGTTTTAAAGGGGATTCATATTTGATGACTACTTTATTTAATTTTTTCAATTTTACATTTACTGTTAACTAGTTTATGTTACGTAGTTAAATGCTTTGCGTCATTTCAAATATCAGAAAAATCCTGTGTTTTATGTAACATTTTAAATATTAATTTTGAGTAATATGTTTGTATTATACATGAATTTGGAGAATTTCTTATGAGAAAATATTTGAAAATATGACAAACAAACAGTGGAATTTTCACAAATTAATAATTACTTGTAATGTAACAAATAATTCAAAAATACGAATTTGTAATAAGACAATATACTGAATATCCTTTTACGCTCTATAGTTACATTACAAAATGTTATTTTGATGATGATCAACTTGAAATAAAATTCTTTTGATATTGAATAAAATTCCTTTGATATTTTATAAGATGACGACATCTTAGAAAATCTGATCGTATAAATTTTTTTTTTTTTTTGAGCATTAAATCTCTTAAGACCAACCAATCTCCTTAAGTTATCACCTTATTACACGTGTTAAAATGTTATTGTTTTCAAAGCTAATTTTCTATATGCATTTGGGAAGCAAGATCGGAGCCATGTAAAATGACAATATTAGAGAGTAGTGCACTTTTAAACATTACTCTGATTTCTTTGAAGACATGCTACTTATTTCACCTGTCTCTTTGTACTTCTTAAGTATTCTTGTGGTAGTTTCTTCGGTATTAGTTTTTTGCTGTTCATCACATAAAATTATCTTTTTCTGTTACAATATTTAGAACAGGACTATATTTCCTAGAATATGGCATCATTATAAAAATACTGAAAAAGGAACAATACATAGAGAAAGCAAATTCGTCTATAATGTCTACCAATATTGCTATCGTCTTATTTAACATTCAAATAGAGATCGTGGTGGTTAATAATTTTGCTAAAAATGTCAAATATGAAGAAATGGTGTTTTTAATTATGTCATTTTAGGTAATCTCTCCAGAGCCATGACTTTTAAACCATTGACTATACTTCAATATAATTTACTTATTTCAATAGCTGTATAAAACAATATTCGGTGGGTTTTCTTAAAACAATTTATGTTACTGTCACATATTGAACATTTTTTTGAACAAAATGATGCAAAACATTTATCCACCAGAGTATTTATATATGACCAAACTTAAATATATATTTCGTTTATTAATAGATATTTGAAGATATTTTAATCAAATGAAAGTATTTAATGAAATTAACTCTATATTCTTGAGAACAAAATAACTATTTCTTAAAGTCATGTAATAACATATTTTGTATAATAGTTAACGATTTAATTTTAACACCAACAGATTTAGTAGATGGTAAAAGTTTTAGCTGTAATCGATCGCCATTTGTAATTTTAGTTGATTTTTTATAGAAAAATAACAGAACACTTCAATTCAGCATATGTAGATGTAATGAAGCAGAAGAAAGCAAAAGTTCATCATTTTTCCTTATCACAACATCTTTGTATAACATATCGAATTTATTCACAGAAAATTAATAATCTGCATTGATTGATATAAACAGCCTGGTGGATAGCGCGTTGGAGTACCGAATTAAAGGGTCTTAGTTTGGGACCGTCGAAAAGATGTCAAACAGAAAGCCTCCGTATCTATGTCAAGTTATATGGATATATTATACCCATTCTTGGGGTCCATATATTATATCTATTCTTGGGGTCCATATATTATGCCCATTTTCCAATTAGCTGGAGAAAGTACTGAGGATAGTGGGAGTACGGGGAAAGTAACATTCTAGATGACATCTTCGGCTTTTACTTTCCAAATTATGGGAGTAAGTGCAGTGAAGCAACCCGAATAGCGTGGAATCTGCTACATAACTTCAGTTAAAAGATTAGTGATATAGCGACTAACAGTTTGGCTTTGCCAACAACAAAATATATGATATTTAATTAAAAAAAGTGCAATGGAGAATCATATAAACTTGATATAAAAACGAAATCTAAGCGAATCTTACAAGATTCAGGTAATTAAATGCTTCAGGCAGAAATAAACGTCATGAGTTTTCCACCTGTCGTTAATTTTTTTTTAACTAATAAAAATTAGAAAGATTTCGGATCATATGATAGTGTCGTTGAGTTTCAGTGTTTAAATTTTGTCCTGAAGCAAAGTGCGCAGCGGGAGGGCTGAGGTTCGAAGCCGCTGGTGACATTGTTGTAGTCACTGCTTTCAGAAACGAGGAAATTTGATGGCCATTGTGAAAATGTTTGTAAAACCGTCTCGTATCGTTAGTTGAGTTGCCTGGTGGTAGTTTTCCGGTTTTTCTCCCATACGATATGCAAATTATAAGTAATTACCCCTAAAAAGCTCCTAGAAAACATTGTCCATTCCTATCAACCGCTGGTGGGCTGTTCGAGGTCTACATCCGGTCCACCGATGTTCCACTCACCTTTCTAACTGATAGGTGCTTATAGAGTCGGAGGTACGGCAGTGAGGTGTAAAGAAAGAAAAGGATATATGTCAGTTTAGGAGGAAAGAACGACGATTTTATTATATTATATCAAATTTTATGATGTTATATCATATTTCATTTTTATAACATTATATTCATATGTTATGATATTATATTATATTTTATGTTCAATCTGAATGATTCTGAATCTGCTTAATGTCGTTACAGAGGAAAATGATCCTAGTTTAAAATACATGATTATGGAATGCAACATTGAATGAATAGGGCGTGGAGTAACCTAAGGTTACTCCACGGATTACATTTTCTATAATTCAAGATCATACAGTCAATCACAAAAATCAACATACACTTATTACAACAACGAGGTTTAAAATAGTATAAATATTTAAAAGAAATTAAATTTACGACATAGTTACATTACAAAAATATTTTATGAAAGTAAGTGATCAAAATCAAATTACCTCTTCAGATTATGCCAAAAACTTCAGAATTGATGCTACAAAAACATATTGCAGCAGGTGCTTTTGTAGAACGCACACGATTTAATTTTTATTTAGACAGGAAAGGAAAATTATTGCACAACATTATTGAAAAGAGAATCTGCAATATGTGCCAAACAATTTGTGTTGTTACTAATCCCAATTTAATCGATACCCATGCAGACAATTTTTGACTTTTGGAATTTGATTATTAAATTAAAAAAGAAATAAAAAAATCTCATGCTGAAAGGTCGGTCTGATATTCAAACTATTATAAAGAATTACACAAGAACTGAACATATTTTGAACTAACCTTGTAGTGGAGGGCAAAGATTTTGAATGATTGAGATTATCGAGTAGTGATCAAGAAAGGAGGGTAAATCCAAAATTTTTCTGTCCTCAAATAACGGATTATGTTGCGGTGACAACTAGTAGGAGTGTTAATGTGTTATCAGTTCTAATCTCCGATCTGAAGGATATTATCTGCGAAGAAATCTATTCATATCAGGAGAAAATCAAAGAATAGGGATGGACTTTACATAAGGAATTTGAATAATTGGAAAACTCTCCTTTTTACTGATTGAGTAAATATAATATGGTCTGAAGTGATGGACGAGACAAAATTTGCCGTCGCAGAAACGTAAAATTGAAATTAAAAGTTCTGGCAATAGTGAAGCGGAGGAGATTTTCAGCTGCTGGTGTGGGGAAATTAACCTTCAATGAAGTTATTATGGATCGTTTCAAATACTTGAATTTATCGCAATGTCATGTACAGGAATATATTGACAGTTTATAGCATGAAAGCTAGTGATCTTTCATCAGGATAATAACCCAAAACGCACAACGAAGATTGTGAAAGAATGGCTTCTTAACAATGTATCTGCCCGGCTCCACACCCTCCTCAGTCTCCAGAGTTGAATCGCATTGAACACATATAGAATGCACTAAATGGAAGAGCTAGAAACTACATACAGTGATCGAGATAAAGATTATTTAAAAAATGCATTGCTGCATATTGAGTCTGAAATTATGCTAAATATCAAGCAAAATCTCATTGATACGCAAGGCCAAGTACACGCTAATGAATTATTTACAACTGCATAAGTTATGTTAATTTTTTTCTTTTTTTTGAAGTGTATGTATATGCCTGTGTTGATTAAACATTAAATGAATTATTTTTCTTTTAGAAGTTTAAAATGTATATATATATATAAATAGATATTTTTATAATATAACAAATGCAGTTTCTTATACCACAGCTGCTTTCAACAATTTTATTAAATTTACTTTGACATGACTATAAGCAATTTTTTTTAACTAGTTTAATTCTTACGTATGAGTTATATTTATTATGGAGATAGCAATAAGTGAAGGAAATAGATGATAGCCATATATAATTTATTAAAAATTTTATTATTATTTTTATTAATTAATAAAAAAAAATCTGCATATATAATTATTTTTTTAATATTATTATTATTTTATTAAAAAAGATCAATATAAAAAATTGTGCAGTTTCTTCAAAGCAATACCACAGCTGCTTTCAACAATTTTGCAGAAATTTACATTTGACATGACTATAAGCAATTTTTTTTTTTTTTTTAACTAGTTTAATTCTTACGTATGAGTTGAGATTTGTAGGAAGATGTAAACGAGCGAATGCAATTTTTCTTTTATAACGCTGTTATTCAACAAATGAAAGATTTTATATTTTCGTTATGATATAGAAAGTAGATTGTTGTTTTTTTTTAAATAAAATATAAGTATTCTAATGATTGTTATAAACAATATAAAGAGTTAATAATAGAAATTACCCCAAAACATTATAAGAAACAATAAAATTTTTTAATGAGCTGATATTTTGAAAGCTTAAAATAAGTATTAAACAAAGCGATATAATTTTTATTTTTGTCTAAATACCCAAAGAAAAATGCTCAAATCTCTAATATGTTAATAGACCTGCAAAATTTAAGGTAAAACTCGAAAATTAACATGAAAGTGGTTTAAAATAATCTAAAAAAAAAAAAGTATTTTGAAAGAAGGAAGTTTGTGATAGAAAGATGAATTTCAGAATTTGTAATGATTGAAAAAAAAAGAACACTTTTAATTCTGTCAAAGAAGTAAAATAAATTTAAGTTGAAAACATAAAATGAGAAAGATTCGCTTTATCAGGTTGGAATGCGTCAAACTGAAATTTATAATTATTTGAAATTTTCAAAAATAATATAAAAAGAAAAAGAAAAGAAAACATAAATTAAGACGGCCAAACTTTTATTTGGTCATATTAATTTTTGAATAGAAAAATTTAAATAATGCTTCTGAAAAAGAAAGCTTAATTATTCAATTAATAAAAAATTTAACTGGGACGATGATTAATGCAAACAACATTAAAGAACTCAAAGAATATGATAAAAATTGGCCATTCCAACAATAAAATGAAAAAAATAAATAAATAAAATGAAAAAATTATTTTACAAAATTTTGTCAAACAAAGTGAAGAAAATGTTGTTTCTATCAAACATTCGGAAAATCTTTTAGAAAATTTCACTAAAATTTATAAATATTTTTTTTTTTTCAAAAATTAAATAAAAGGGAAAAATAAAATATAATATGAAAAATTTTATTTATATTTTGTCGCATTAATTTAAGAATAAGAACATTTAGACGTTACTTCTAAAGGTAAAATAAATAAAAACATTATTGTACAATTAATACAAATATATCCCAGGTGAAGATTGCAGTAAACAACATAACTCAGGATATCGCAGAAATTGTAAATAGTCGATTCGACGATAAAATGATACAAAAAGATTAAAAAAGAATACTAGCTTTACAAATTTTGTCAATTTTTGTTTTTTTGTCAATTTTTTTATTTTGTTTTTTATCAATTTTGTTTTTTTTTTATCAATTTTGTGACAGTTTTCCAGTAACATTGTCACACAAGATGATGAGAATGTTACTTCTATCGGAACATTTAACTGGTAAAAATGTTAGTAACTCCCTAAAATTGAAACAAATTGCGTGTTTTTTTTTTAAATTTAAACAAAAAAATTAAATTAAAACATAATTTAAAAAATTCACATTTATCACATTCATTTGAGTATAGAAGTATGTATCTTCCAAACAGTGAAAAAGAAACAAAGAACACGATTGTTCAATTAATAAAAATGTAACCTAGGTGGTGATATTTTTAACAACAACAACAAAAAGAACTTAAGAAATATTACAGAAAATGTAAATTACCAATTCAACTGTAAAATTTAAAAAAATATTAATAATAACTTACTTCAGAAAACTTTGTCAAACGAGGCGATGAAAATACTACTTCTATCGATGCATCCGATCGGGAAAAAAAATGCTGAAAATTCTCACGTGTATTTGTTGTTACTACGACGAAACTCAAAATAATGACTCTAGAATGATAACTCGAATCGGACTAAACGCGGAAGCGCATGAAAGCGCATCAATAAACAATCCGAACAGTCAAAAAAAAAAAAAAAAAGCACAAAAAAAGAAGTGTTATGAAAGAAGAGGGTTCGCAAAGGGAAACAGAAAAAAAGTGGCAAAAACAGAGGCCTTCAGTAAGGTCAAAGCCTTTTTTCCGCAGAGGAACTCGATACGTAGGCCAAAGTTAAACCTCTGGAGTTAAAAAAAAGGAACCGGTCGTCTGTGGCCTGGCCTGGGATCGAGAACTTGGCTCCAGGGCGAAAAGTGAACTTTGGTAAAATGGGAAATAGTAATAAAAGGACGTTTTTCTGTTCGAAAAAAAAAAAAGAAAAGGAATGTTATATGTGATAAACTGAAATTCTGAGCGTGTGAGTTGAATGAAGCCAAGAGAAAGTCAAGGGAGTCTCATGTCCTTGCACTTGAGATTTGTAGAGCTGAAAAAAGTATTTTTGCTTTCCTTCAAAAGAAAACTGTGAGATTGTTTGTAGTACATAAAGAAAAAAATCTATATAATTATATACTTCTGATTACATAGAAATTTTGTTGTTATTAAATTACAATTATAGGCAGATGAATCAATTGTATTTATTTGCGATAATTACACAAAAATTCTTTTTTTTTTTTTTTTTGTTCTATTGCAGCTGGCTAACACTTAGAAAGCTGTCTTTGGTGCCTTAAGACAAGCACTGCTCTGACATTACTCACTTAGCACTACCCAGGAGGTGCATGTAGCTTGAAGATAAGCTACGGATGCAGAGTAACAATACCCCAATAAAGCTCTACGGTCATGTTAGACCGGAACTACGGTTTAGGGTGGATTCCAAACCACTACAAACACCATTGGGGACTCGAAACCGAAACCTTTAGTACTAAGCGCCATTGTATACCACCATTGCAGTACCGAGCGCCATTGTATGTATGCACCGAGCGCCACATATTTATTTATTTACTATAGTCATACAGAAAAGTATAAGCAACTTAATTTTTAATAAATTAAAATGTTTGGCAATGCTTATTGATAAAAAAAATGTAGCAAATGCTATAGATGAGTTAATTGTCATGTTGCTTCATCTGTTTGCGACGTGATGGCCAATTGGCAAGCGTTCTAGCCGTTGGTGCTTCAGGTTCAAATGCTGGCGGTAGCATGGATGTTTGGTGATGATTCGGAATCCATATTAATTAGAATAAATAGTCCCGGTCTAATTAGAATAAATTGTGCACAAAATGACTGTAGAGCGACAAACTAAGCTAAGCTATATCTGTTTTTGCCAAGAGAAAATAAATTTAACGCATTTCTGTCATACAGAGAATAATAAACATGTTTTTAGAGAAATTTATTTCGTAAAATTTTTGTTAGTATCCTTAATTTTACAAGTCCAAGTATCATTTATTCTGTAGGAGTGTGAAACTGCTCAAACATTTTCAATTTCATTAATAAAAATATTTTATGTTGGTTTAACCATACAATTAGTTAATATCATAAACGCAACTGCTGAATTCCATGAAACCATTAAATTCCTTCATAAGACAGTTTTCCTTTTAATTATATTGCTAACTAAACTAACTCCTTGGCACTATAGTCCATGGTGGGTCAAGGCTGTCCATCTATTGGCAGACTTAAAAGGCAGGAGATGTTTTCTTTTTATAGGGTAGAGTTGCGTCTAACGCTTTACAGTCGTATTAGACCGTTACCTATTGGTTTAAAGTGAATTGAGAACCACTACAAGCATCCATGCACCGCCGGCACTAGAACGGAAACCAGTGGCACCGATCGACAGAGCGTTAGTCACTTGGCTATCAGACCCTTTAATTATATTATGCACAATTAAAACTGGACTTGTCTTTTTTTTCTTCCTTAAACCTGGCATATTTTTATCTACAGTAATATGCTTTAACTCTAAAATTGTCCGGTTTTGGCAATATTAATTATGGTTAAAATGATCGTATAGTGAATCCCAAAAATATTTAACCGTCCTACAAATGTAACTGATTTAAAAGTATTGAATTAAATAAAACTTCGAAACGCTTTTGCTATTTTACGTTTGCACTCAAATCGATTTAAGCATTTTTAAATGACAATTAAGGATAAACTAACAAGTAATATAAAAAAAAATTTTTTTTAATTATTTCATTCTTTTTTTTTCTCACTATATTGCAGGAAGTCCTTTATAAATAATTTTCATTCATTTTTTTTAAGTTTATCTGGCGCCATCTATTGGTAGATACATGGAACTTAAATCTAAAAAAAAAAAACCTAAAATTAATTAATTAAATTTAATTAATGAATTAATATTTGAAAAACTGTATTAACATCAAGTGTCCTCCACTACAAGTTCAAAAAATGTATTTGAAGTTGAGTGGATGAATAAAAAGTGTTTTACGAACGATTGAAAATTTGAACAAGACATATATATAGGGGGAGTGCCAGCTAATAGAAGGAATTTAATAATAATAAAAAAAAAAAGAACAGGAATCTCGAATTACAGCAAAATAGTAAAAGAAAAAAATAATAAAAGCAAATACATACGATAAAAATAATAAAAGCAAATATATTAGGCTATATTTCAAATTTAATTAAAAACTTTTTGATCATTTAAAATTAAAAAATATAGAATACATTAACAAGAATACTCAAACACGATCGTTTCAAATTTCAAACGTAACAAATTAAGAATAATAATATCCAGAAAAATAAGCTAAATTAAAATTAGACGATTTTTTATATTATTGTCAATTTGTAGTTACATTATTTTAAAAATTGAATAATATATATTAAATGAATAATAAAAATATTTGATAAATAATAATATTTAATAATTAAATGAATAAAAATAATCAATAATTGAATGAATAAAATAATTAATAATCATTAATTAATTAATAATTATTTAGGAGAAAAAAAGAGATTATTAACTAATTATTAATTAATTAATGATGATCAAATGAGAAAAAAAGAGCAGCGTGAATATATGAATATTTCTCCGATATAAAACTAAAATTAATTAATTAAATTTAAATAATGAATTAATATTTGAAAAAAACTGTATTAACATCCAGTGTCATCCATTACAAGTTAAAAAAAATGTGTTTGAGCTTGAGTGGATGAATAAAATGCATTTTATTAACGATTGAAAATTTGAACAAGATATATATATAGGGAGAGTGTGAGCTAATAGAAGGAATTTAAAAATGCTACAGAAGAATATCTACGATCGTTAATCGCACAATTTAATGTTATGCAAAATACATCGGCCGTTCAATACAATGTTCAACGAAAAAAAAAAAAAAAAAACCGTCAAAAATATTAGACAAATAAAGTTGTTAAATTGAACATTATTTATAGTTAATTTTAGAGAAAAAAAATTTCACATTTTCCATTGAAATATTTAATTTTGCTATAAATTGCATAAATCATTTTAAAAAATTGAAAATTAAAAATTGTTTAACTATCCCTATCTTCCACTAATTATTTAATAATTCTAATCTTATTCTACCTCTGTCTTCAAATCAAACACTGTATGTAAAAAACAATTTGTTTAAAATAGTTTCTGCATTTTAGCAGCATAAAATAAATTTTTCAAAAAATTTGTAATGGAGAAAAGACGCGAATTTAGTTCAAGCAAAAGAAAATTCATTATTAACCTAATGACGCCAATTAGTTAAAAAATGTTTTTTTTTTATATATTGAATTTCTGCATAAGATAAAAAAATTTAATTTAAACAGAACAGAAATTGCCATATGAGAACAACTGTAACAGATAATACAGTTTTCGCTAGTAATCAAGATTTTATTTATATTTCATTTTTGAAGAAATCTGTAAAAATAAATAAGTTTCACAAGTTATAAATCGAAATTCTAGGTATTATTTTAATGTATGTAAAGAGAGGTACCAAAAGTATTTAAATGAATAGGATTTCCTGTTGTTGGAATTTAAATGAAACGATTTGATAATTTCCTTTTCTTTTGCTTTGAGATGGTAAGTAAAAGAAATTGTCTTGTATTTGACAGAAGGGAAGTTATCTTTAATAGACCAAATGTAAAATTACCATTATTTATAAAATTATCTTTTATTTTTTAAAATTTATATACATAAATTAGGTTGTATTTACTAACAATAACATACAAAATTCAATAAAACAAGTAGTAATTTGTTCATTATTACAGCATAAAACTGGTTTAAAAACTTTTGATTGGGATAAAAAGAAATGCTGATTATGTTATTTATGCATGCAAGGAAAAGTCAAATAAGTTTGTTGTACTATGAACTTGTAGTTTGTTAGGCAAATACAAAAAAAAAAAAAAAAAAAGTTTTTCAAGTTTCTGATAACAAAATATATTTAAAATAATGAAAGTGAAATTCATCATTATGCATTCAGTATATTTGTGTATAAAATATTAAACAGGACTCGAATTTCAACAGGTCAAATGGTAAAATTTACTTTCATATGCTTTTTGATGTTCTGCGAAATCTAGATAACATGTGGCATCTTTATTAACCATTATAGAATCTAAATAGTAATAAGGAAGGTTTTTATTCAAAAATAATAGTAAAATGAGACCAAATGAAATTCAGAGCACGCGTTAATGTAGGCAGAGGAAAAGAAAATTTGAAAAATTTTCGGAAAATTAAAAAAGATAGCAGTCAAGAAAAGTAATTTAGAAGTGGCTGATAATAGTTTTTGGAGTGGTGATATTTCAAATTAAAATTATTTCAATAGTCACGTGATAAGAATCTCTCGTTTTATTATCATGTGTGAACATAATGTTGTCCTGGTTAGGGGTCCACGACGTTATCCGGAAATGAAGGTCAAGCAAATAAAACTCCATTGCAAATTTTGGCGGGAAATGGTACTTTGGGCCCCTTAACTCTTGAAATCCTTCCTGAATTACGTTAATCTTAAGGATTAATAACGTTAATCTTAAGGAATTTGGCTTTTGCTTGAAGTGTTTTTGTAGTATGGCTTTGAGGGGCCAAGAGCACCGATAAACAAGAACTGACTAGCTTTTCACGTTTTGGGTTGGGATTTTAAACATTTGTATTTCCAATGGATATAAGTACTCGTAGTGCGTTGATCAATTCCTTCTTCTTGAAGTTTCATATGTATCACTTTTGGCATTTTCCGGTGCCTATTGAGCTGTATAGTGCTTCTTATTGTATTTGGAACATTTCATTCTTCATTTATGACTACATTTATCTTATTTTTGTATATTATTTTTAAAGATTCTTGCACAATTCATTCTTCATGAAGTTCTTGATCTATTCAACATTGCTATATTTATGGGGCTATTGAATTTGGCCATTGTTTTAGTATTCTAATCAACTACTTCATATATATCTTGCATTATTAAACATTGGTATATTCCTGAGTTTATTCGTCTGTTCTCGAACGTTCACACATGATAAGTTGAAATTTACAGAGCGGATTTCATTTCATTGTTTTCTGATTTTAAATTCTTTACTCGTAGTTGACAAAACAAATAGCATAATTCGTTATTACCCAGCTTTCCCTTTGTACTTACACTGCACCCATTTTGTTATTGCAGCAGTTTGAAGCACCCATTGCTTTGTGTGTTTGTAGAGAAATATAATATTTTTTAATTGTTATGTTATTCTTTTTTAGAGGACATTGAAATTTTTATAATATTATTGTATTTATTTTAAATTGCGAAGTGATTCATTTGTTAATAATTTTGAATTGCACCTAAATTGATATTTTTTATAACATAAATTTGCTTTTATAAATGAAATAAAAAAGGATATATCCGATCATTTGTTTATTATTTAAAAAAAAAAAAAACTTAAACGATTAAATAAATTTAATCTTAAATTATTTAATTATTCTTATATTCAACCAATTAATTATTCTTATATTCAATCAATTCTTATTCTTATATTCAACCAATTATTTATTCTATTATTCAACCAATTAATTATTATATTATTCAACCAATTAATTATTCTTATATTAAACCAATTAATTATTATTATATTCAACTAATAAATTATTCTTACATTCAAAGCATTGTGAATATTTCTTTTATAAGGATAAAAATGTCGGAATAGTGGATTATTTAAATAAATATTATAATTACAGTATGAATATAGTTGTTTTAGAGCATTATTTCTTGCAAAACTTGTATGAACTTATGAAAAATATACAGTCTTTTAAATGGTCAAAAATTATCCGGTCAAAAATTTAAGTTTCATAAAATTGATAAAGAATTAAGGTTTTCATGAAAATTTTACTGTTCATTGATGGACCATGTATTCTTCTTGTAAATGCCACAAACAGCCCATTGACTGTTGAAAAAAGGAAGAAATTGCCTTCAGGGAAGACCTTTAGGGGTATCCGTCCCGCATTTTACGTTCTACTTATTTTTTATTTTTTTTTTTCAATTCCTTCTATTAGCTCACATTCTCCTATATATATCTTGTTCAAATTTTCAATCGTTAATAAAATACTTTTCTATTCCTCCAAATACATTTTTTAACTTGTAGTGGATGACACTTGATTGCTAATACAGTTTTTTCAAATATTAATTCAGTAATTAAATTTAATTAATTAATTAATTATATATTTTTAGATTTATGTTTCATGTACCTAACAAGAGATGGCGCCAGATAAACTTAAAAAAAATGAATGAAAATGATTTATAAAGGACTTTCTGCAATTTAGTGAAAAAAAGTAGGAATGGACTTTTAAAATTTTTTTTTATATTACTTGTTTTTTAGCAAAATGGCAAAGAACATTAAAAACATGAAAAGCAATTTTAAAACTGTAGGAATCATTTTAGAAAACATTATAAAAATTTCTTTATTTTCTCATCTACAGAAATAAATTTATTTTATATTTCGGTAAGATTAAAATTCTATGAATCTGTTTTTCAATTATGTTCTTTTCAATTATTTATTACTTTTTTTCATTATATGATTTTTTTTTAATCTAAAAAAAAAGATTTGAGAATAAAAGAAACCAATTTTCCCGTCTATTTACTTAAAGAAAATAATTGAAAAATAGATTCATAAAACTTTAACTTAACATGCTTTTCATGTTTTTTAATGTAAGAAATTCCAGAAAAACTTGATATCAGTACATCTCAGTATACTCCCATCAGGTAATTTGAATATTGATACTTTCGTCTACTGTAGGGATGGGCAAACTTTTTTCGGTCGCGGGCCAAAAATCAAAAAAAAAAAAAAGTTTGGCGGCCCAAGATAAATGTTTTAAAAATTTTAAAAACAATATACAAATATTTCTTTTTAAAAGTTCCTTATATTGAGGTTCGAAGTGAGATGTACTGATTCTAAGGAACGAGGCTAAATGCTCATCTGTCAGGCTACTCCTGAAATAATTCTTTCTAAGGTTCATACATTCTTACATTTTTTAGTAGCCATTTTGGGGTTGAAATATTTTACAA
Source organism: Caerostris extrusa (assembly GCA_021605095.1). Classification (NCBI taxonomy): domain Eukaryota; kingdom Metazoa; phylum Arthropoda; class Arachnida; order Araneae; family Araneidae; genus Caerostris; species Caerostris extrusa. The sequence continues at coordinate 43,562 of BPLR01014723.1, forward strand.
CTAACCGAAACACAACAAGCTACGCTATACTTTTAATAATTTCACCACTATTCACAATAATGCTACCGCAATTTTTTCATACTCAATCAATAGTAATAGAACTCCAGCCCAAAAGAAAAAATCCGCTTGCTGGAGCTTAAAATACGCAGTCTGCCACGTGAGGTCTAATTAACCTGTATTGATTCCCATATGTCTGCTCCCCGAGAACGAGATAACGCTTGTTGGCACCAATCTACAGCTATAACTAACAAAGAACTTCCGCTTTTAGCACTTTACCGATTGAAAGATGTCTGCGCTTGCTATTTCCGACGATTAATGTTTTTGTAGAACAAAAATAGAGAAAGTAACAAGATTATCAGTCCTTTAAAAAAAAAAAAGAAAAAAAAATATTTAATCAAAGTAGAAAAGGAGATGGATATATAATATATAAATATATATTTCTTTTAATTTGCCTCAGACAAGCAAAATAAAATTCTATCCGCGGGCAGGATAGAATCTTCCGGCGGCCGGAGTCAGCCCGCGGACCGTAGTGTGCCCATCCCTGGCCTACTGGATTCTGACAGCAGTGAGTGCAATGGACGCTGGCGGTATATTTTAACCATTTAATTTTTAATTAGAATAACATTAATTAAAAATAATTAATATCTGTTTGTTGTAAATGTTTTTGAAAAATGGAAACAGAAAGCAAAATCGTTTTATGCCAGCACTAGAATTATTTTTTATATTAATTAAAATAATAATATTAATTAATAAAAACTAAATGCTATAATGTAATAATTTCATAAAGTTTATTAATAATGTGTTATATAATTATGTTATATAATTAATAATGTGTTATATAGTTTAATAATGTGTTATATAGTTTATTTATAATGTGTTGAATATTATTCTAATATAATGTAAACATATTTTTTTGAGACTTCATGTTATAGATTGGGAAGCACATTCATTACTTGTGTGGAGATTATAAAGAACTAGTAAACTAGTAAAGAACTAGTAGTGTATAAAATTATCATTAATTCTAATGTATAAAATTATCTTTAATTAATGTATAAAATTATCATTAATATGTATAACATTATCATTAATTCTAATGTATAAAATTTTCATTAATATGTATAACATTATCATTAATTCTAACGTATAAAAAAATATCATTAATTAATGTATAAAATTGTCATTACTTCTAATGTATAAAAATGTATCATTAATTCTAATGTATAAAATTATCTTTTAATTAATGTATAAAATTATCATTAATATGTATAAAATTATCTTTAATTAATGTATAAAATTATCATTAATATGTATAACATTATCATTAATTCTAATGTATTAAATTATCATTAATTAATGTATAAAATTATCACTAATATGTATAAAATTATCATTAATTCTAATGTATAAAATTATCATTGATATGTTAAAATTCTATATGTATAAAATTATCATTGATATGTATAAAATTATCATTGATATGTATACAATTTTCCTTAATTCTAATTGTAAATAAACAAGAGAAAGAAAGAAAAAGAAACGTAATAAAATAAAAAAATTTTTAGGACTTTCACCGAAAAATTAAGAAAATGGACACGGTAACCATCAAAAGCATGGAGAAAACGTATAGAAAACGTGAAAAAAATTCTCAAGTCATTGCACTTAAACTCCCTCAAGTCATTTTTTTTTAAATGTTGTTACCATTTTATCTTTAAACAAATCTTGTTTACAAAATAATACTTTTATCATTTTATTAGGTTACTTTTTTCACTATACGAATTTTTTATTTAATCTGCAAAAAAAGGTTTTGAATACAAAAGAAACCAATTTTCCCGTCTATTACAGTTTTAAAGAAAATAATTCAAAAATCAGATTTGTTCATAGAATGTTAACCTTTTACCATGCTTCAGAAGAGTCCCACCAGACAGCCTGAATTTCTGACACTTTCGTCTTCTGGATTCTGACAGTAGTAACTGCAAAGGATTCTAGTGGTATATTTTAACCATTTAATTTTCAATTAAAATAACATTAATTTAAAATAACTAACATCTCATCATCATCAACATAACTGGCCCGACAGCCCCGTTGTGGGCCTTGGCCTACTTTTTAAAAGATCCAGCCAGGCTGTTCTCCTCTTGGCTGTGGACCTCCAGTTTTTTATCTTAATAATATTAAAAAATCAGAGTCTAAACAGTCGACCCATCTCTTTTTGCGGTCTTCCCTTGGTCGCTGTCCAAAAGGGGTTACATTGAAAACCCTCAAAGCAACTCTATCTCTTTCCATTCACATGAGATGACCGGCCCATCTCATTCTGTTCAGTTTAACAAATTTTAGAATGTCAATATCTCTAAAAAGTTTGTAAAGTTCAAAATTGTATCTTCTTCGCCAATTTCCATTGCCATTGATACCACTAAAATAGTTCGTAACACTTTTCTTTCAAAGATTGCAAACATTTTCTCTTCTCTTGCTGTTAGTGACCATGTTTCAGATGCATATGTTAACACTGGTCTTATGAGAGTTTTATACAGAGTAAAATTTCAGTTCTTTTAATCAGGTGGGATCTTAATTGGCTTCTAAGACCAAATAGGTAGCGATTGGCAGCAATAATTCTCTTTCGGATCTCGGGGCTGATTTCATTTTGGTATTCAATCTCAGATCCCAGGTAAGTAAACTTTTAACATTTTGAAATCTATGTGTAATTAACATCTATTTACTGAACATTTTTCTGTCTAATGAAAACAGAAAATAAAACTCGTTTTTATGAAAGCACTGAGATTATTTTATATTAGTTAAAATAACTTTATAAATGTTATTACATTATACTATATATTATTTCTAATATAATTTAAACATATTTTTTGGGACTTTATGATATACTAGATTGCGAAAGGCATTCATTACCTGTGTGAAGATTGTGAAGAACTAGTAAACACAGAAGAATTTGTGAATAAATTACCATTATTTCTATATATATATATATCAACCCGCCTTGGCATGGATGCCACAGGGATGCCACATGGATCACGATGTTCCCGGGCCCAGCGCAGGCGCAGTTGGCGATGGCGCTTGGTCAGCAAAGGCACACGAGAGGACGTTTGCTGCGTAGCCCCATATCCAACATTGTCAGCTGAACAGTGTGCTCCGATACTATTCTACTTCTGGCCTGCATTGTATTGGGCTGCCAGCTGAGCCACTGTCTGGCTCCGGCTTTGCTTCATCATGTGAGACAGTCTCCGACGACCTTTTTCTTTGATAGCGTGTGGACGTCCACCACCATGTCGTCTACTGCTGGTTTCACCGTCATTCATCCACTTTGCAAGTACCAACAACTGTAGATCTCGAACAACCCACGAGTCGTGCAGTTTCGGAAATACTTTTGTTCCGAGCCTTCGAGCCATTACAATCTGCCCTCTATCAAAGTCGCTTAGATCCGCAGCCTTTCCCATCACACAAAAAGAAGTAAGTGAAAGAATGATTCTTCAGACTCTCCAGCAGCAGTTAAATACAACTTCCACCTGATCACGTGCCTTCCACGTCATCCAGGCGAGTTCATTGCAAAATTTAAGGGGTGGTCATAATGTTTTGGCTCTTGAGTGTATGTGTGCTATTAGTAATTCAGTAGTATATTTTAACCATCTAATTTTTAAATAATTTTAAATAATTAATTACTGTTTATTGCAAATATTTCTGAATAATATTGCTGTGTCCAAAATGTAAGAATAATTTTCAATTCAAAATTCCCGGGATTATGGAATTTCAATTTTTTTTTTTCTTTTAGGTTGCTGGCACTATCCTTGACATCTGTGTGAAATATGACGTCAAAATATTCATTAATGTTTGAGTTACGATTGGCTTTGCGAGACGCTAAAAAACTGATTCCGGCGATTTTTGAAACGTCTGAATTAATTGAGAAAAAGAACTTGCATTAAATTTTGTTTGCGGAAATGTATAGAATGTTTCAGAAAGCATTAGGTGACATTCCAGTATCAAAAAGAAATGTTTATAAGTGGTATAAACAGTTCAAAGAAGACAGAGAAGCTTGAAGACGAAGAGCACTCTGATCGAACCCTTGATGAGGTCAACATCAACCAACGAAGCTCACGTACAAAAATTAAAAGATTTGGTGCTTGCAAACCGCCGATTTACAATCAGAGACCTTGCTGATGATGTTAGAATTTCAAAAGGATCGGTCAATTCCATTTTGGGCCTTACACACGTCAAATCTCGATTGATACTGAAAAACACTGAATGCGCCAGCTCACACTGTATTGATTCTTCGCGACTTTTTCGCAAAAACACAAAACCTATGTCGTTCCACAACCTATTCCTAAACTATTCCATGGCTATTCCCTAAACTCTAAAACCACTCCAGGGACACCGTTTTGAATCGATTGAAGAGATTCAACGTGAATCGCAGTGCGCTTTGAAGGCCATCCCTGCCGATGACTTTTCAGCTTGCATAGAGGACTGGAAAAAAAGTTGCAAAAGGGCATTGTGTCCGGATGGGAGTACTTTAAAGGCAATGAAATAAATTTGGAAGAATAAATAAAGAGTTTTTGAAAAAAAATAATTGGTCTTACTTTTTGTGCACAGTAGTACAAACAGTAAATAAACTCGTTTTTATGCCAACACTGGAATTATTTTATATTAGTTAAAATAACTTTATAAACATTGTTAAATTATACTATAAATATTATTAAATTAGCATATATATACATATATATATATATATATATATATATATAAAAGAGAGAGAGAGAAATAAAACGTAATAAAATAAATAAAATAAAAATGTAGACATTTTTTCATGACTTTCACCGAGAAGATTAAGAAAATGGACACGGTAACCACAAAAAGCATGGAGAAAATATATTGAAAACGTGAAAAAAACTCTAAGTCATTGAACTTATACTCCTTCAAGTTTTTTTTTTTTTTTTGAAAAAAAATGTTGTTAACATTTTATCTTTAAATGTATCTTGTTTAAAAGAGAATACTTTTATCATTTTACTAGGTTACTTTTTCACTATACGATTTTTTTTTTTTTTAATTTCCAAAAAGATTTGAGTATAAAAGAAACCAATTTTCCCGTCTATTACAGCCTTAAAGAAAATAATTGAAAAACAGATTCACGGAATTTTAACCTTACCGAAAGAATAAAATAAATTTATTTCTGAAGTTGAGGAAATAAAGAAATTTTTATAACGTTTCTTTAAATGACATTCACTGCATTTTTAAAATTGCTTTTCATGTTTTTTAATATTCTTTTCTTTCTTTTTAACGTTCGTATATATATATATTCTTCCTGTTTTTTTTTCTTCTTTAGTTTTCGATGAATTCAGAATTATCCGTATCGGGACTCAGTAGTAACGTACACTGACTAGCGTGTAAAATTCTAATCCAATAATTATTGCTTTGAATAACGAGGAGATTCGATGGTGAGGGTAAAAACATGTGCAAATGTCTGGATCGACAATCAGACAGCCTGTTGTGAATATTCTGGGTTTTTCTTAGCTACAAATAAGTTCAAATTTCCTCGAAAATTCTTCGAGAAAATAATTAAAAGTCACTTTCTTATGCTGGCTTTTTTTCTACGTCTGAATGGCCGAGTGGCTAGCGCTCTGGCGCTCGGTACCACAGGTTTCGGGTTCGAGTCCCGGCGGTGCCATGGATGTTTGTAGTGGTTCGAATCCACTTTAAACCGTAGGTCCCGGTCTAATATGATCGTAGAGCGTTGCGGGGACGTTGTTACTCCGCGTCCGTATCTTATCTTCAATTTAACACGCCCCCTGGGTAATGCAAAGTGAGCAACTTCTGTGCAGCGCTTGCCTTAAGGCATCCATGACCAACTGTTTAAGGGTTACATGAGTTCCTGTCTTAGTGAAACATGAATTCCTGGATGTATTTTTCCTGGAATTTTATTCCTGGATGTGTAAAAATAAATAAATGCATATTCACTCTATGTATAACTACTACGCTATGTAGTAGCTATACATAGCGCTACGTATGTTCTACTACGCTATGTATATTTTCTATGCTACGCTACGCTATGTATATTATGCTACGTTATGTTTACTACATTCTACGCTAAGTATTTTTTTTTTTTTGAGATCTTGTAATATTTTTAGTCCATGAAAAACTAACTGAACTTTTTGGTCCATGCTAACTTATATAAAATGTTAAAAATAATAATATACATTTCATTTCGAATTTGAATTCAATTTTTTATATTCATTTAAATTTCTTTTACGAACAACGTATAGAATAAGCTTGAAAGCTTAATAGATAAGCTTCATGTATATTAAAAACTTTTATATATAACAGGTATCTCCAAACTGCTTCCAACAGTCCAAGCCAGGCCAACAAGTACCACGTATCCAGCGCAGCAAATTGAAATAAATAAATCGTCAAAACAATCCATCACAATCAGTAGTTATAAATAAGCCATTTTGAAAATATTTTGCTGATAGATTACAATTTCCTTGCATTTTTATATTTATCCAAAAGCAGATAAACTTCAATTTTGGTTAAGAAGTGAGATTTTAAATAGACAGAAATTATTTTTTATTTCAAATTCTTATTCTTTCCTTTTTATTTTAATAATATCTTTTTGTAACAAAATCAAACTCCATATTGACATCATAAAAGGTGTTTTTTCAATTCCTTCTATTAGCTCCCACTCTCCCTATATATATCTTGTTCAAATTTTCAATCGTTCATAAAATACTTTTATTCATCCACTCAAGTTCAAATACATTTTTTTGAACTTGTAGTGGTTGACAATTGATGTTAATGCAGTTTTTTCAAATATTAATTCAGTAATTAAATTAAAATAATTAATTTTAGATTTAAGTTGCATATATCTACCAACAGATGGCGCCAGATAAACTTAAAAAATGAATGAAAATTATTTATAAAGAACTTTTCAATATAGTGAAAAAAAGTAGGAATTGACTTTAAATTTTTTTTTTTATATTATTATTTGTTTTTCTGTGTACGCAGCATAATGTATTGCCTATTATATGCAAGATAAATTTTTAACTACATTTTTTAGTTGTTATAATAATTTTATTTCGATTTTAATTCAGAAAAGTATGGTACTCTAGGTCTGAATCAGCCCGACTTAATGAAAGAATTATTGTTTGACAAAAATTTCAAGATTACTGCGTTAACTAATTATGAAAACTACTAAAAAAAGGTGACTAAAAACCTGCCTACATGTCAAGTTAAATTTTTTTTTTTTTTTATTTATTTTAACCAGGTTAAAATTATTAGGGATTGACCTGTAATGCTTTAATTTTCGCCAATTATATCATAAACCTTTCTTTGAAATAAAATAACCAATTTAAAGATGAAATGCCTCAAGCAAAATTGCTTTTTCTTTTTCCTATTTAATTGCCAGCTGATGATAATATAGATAAAATTGAGCCACGCCTAAGATCCTATTGATAATACCCACTTTGGTTTGCAGAATCATATGAGGTTATTATTAAAATATAAAAAAGGATTAAATTAAATCATGAAATAAGCTAAATATTTATATTGGAGAATATTTTTATAATTAATCAACATAATAAATTCTATTATTTAAAAGTATTACGCAAAACAGGATTTTTCAGATTTATTTCGTGATAATTTAAGATATTTTGAATGTTCCTCAATTTGAACTCGTTTGTCCTTGAACTTATTAGACCACCATTTTTTTTTTTTTTGTGCTCAATTATCCCCCTCAGAACATTTTCTTAGGAATTAAGTAATCATTTAAAAGGGAAAAATGCCTTTAGTGAAGATTTTTCTAGGGTACTTATCTGCAGCTGGCTTTATAGATAAAAAGGCACCACGCCTAAGAACCTGAATCCTACTTGGATGTTTCACTGCAATATATTTGGTTCTTTAATCTTTACCCGTTGTCATAATGGATAGTAAGAGATTATGACCTGTTTAACCTTGAATTTCAGTTACAATTTTCCGTTATATGTACTAAATTTTCCGTTAACATACTAAACTAGAGCAGGGGTGGCCAACCCGCATGCCCGCTTTGAATAATTTTGAGATTATTTGTCCGTCAGATTTATCACACTTTCACAAAATATATTTATTTTATAATGACCAAATTAGTGAAAAAAAATGTCTTAAAAATGCATTATGTGTGCATCCATTTATTCACAGATTAACTGTCGAAATAATGAGAAAAAAATTAACTTTGATTTAAAAATAATACTCTTGCGAATATATGATAGATATTGCATTTTTTATTGATGAGTTTACAGTTATGAGTTCACAGAATAATTAAATTAAATGATTTGTGCGCATCTTGGGACATCTAATATAACAGGCGCTTTTTCTTTCACTTTAAGTGACGTCAGTGACGCAGTATTGTTGATAATAGAGCAAACCAGACTCTTAGTTGAAGTTGTTAGCTCTTTCGGCTCAATTTACATCTGCGAATAATTTTTCTTCGAAAATAAAATTGACCAAACACAAAGCACGCTCAAATATAACGGACGTAAACCTGCGACACCAATTATTACGTGCAACTACCCAAATTGAGATCGACTTGTAAAAGCCAAGTGAAAGTGGAGAAACAAATATCGCACTAGTGAAATAAATATTTTTTAATGATTTCATTTTTATTATATATTTCTTTACAATGTGCGTTTAATATCATTATTATTATATTATCTATGTTTACACGTAAGAATAACAGTAAACACAATACTAATAACTCATTATATTTTAATTTTTACTCCAATAAAATGTCTATAGTGGGTCTACATGTAATATTTTGATATATGATTTTATATGCGGCCTACGGAGTTATGATGCATTTCCAAAGTGGCTCGCAAGATCATTTGGGTTGGACACCCCTGATCTAGAGTCTTCTTTTTTTTCGTAAAGAGCAGGAAAACAATTCCTGGGTATATTAAAATTTTGAAAAACAAAATTACTTTACGTGGAACTCAGCAGAGTGTTAATTAAAATTTAATTGAAAACTTCCTTTTGGATTTAATTAAATTATTCTGACAAAAATATTAGCACAAATAGGGCAACTACCAAATTCTACAATGGATTATTGATAAGATTTTACAGTCGATTTGGAAGTAAAACTTTTTTTCTTAGTTTTAAATTACTACTCTACTCACATTTTGATGCAAATATTTGCTTTTTAGCTGTCTGATAACAAATTATATTTTTAATAAAATATCCTGTAATTTAAAAGTACTTAACTAATCATAAGATTATAATCCATTGTTTCTCAGTCTTTCTTTCCGTTTTCTTTGGACATGGTAATTTTAGAGTTAATAAGTTTGGAAATATGTTTAAATTACAATAACGTAACATAATATTAAATTAATGATAATACAATAAACATAAGTTTCGTTTATTCTATTCTTTTACGAGCAGTAGCATGCTTAGATGAGAAGATGAACTATAACGAATTGATTTCTACTAATGGTGCTACAAAATAAAAAAAGACAGAAATAAATAAAAATTTAAAAAAGTGAATAATAATAATAAATGATAACTACACAATAAGAAGGCTTATTGCTTGTGTAATCCTTATAGCTTATGTAATCCTTATTGCTTATTCTTTGTGTTTCATGGCTTTAAATTAATTTAATTATTAATTTGCTGGCATTGATTTAAATTTGGAAATTAACGGAAATTAATTTGCTGTCACTGATTTTCTACGAAATTGTATAATTACAACAAATTAAAGATGTTACTAGTAGTTTCTTATTATCCATTATTGCATACACATCTTTAAAACAATTAGAAAACATTTAGGTATCAAGTACAGAATTCACTGTTTGATTTTTTATAGGTGTTCTTCAAGTGTTATCACTAAAACTCTATCTTTGTCATGCTAAATTTACCATCTTCATGTATCATTTTATATGAAAGTTATAGCTATGACATTTATACGAGGTCTTGAGGGACATATTTATTGCATTAACATCTCGTATTTTTTTATTTAAAATTTACAATTTAACAAAAATTTTAAAAGAAAGTCCTTCTATTCTAATTTGATAATATTTGAAATGCTTCCAAATGAAATGCTGAAATGCTTCCAAAAACCACAAAATATTTTCAATTGGTTGCAATTATATAATGCTGTAGAAAATCAGTGACAGGAAATTAATTTCTGATAATTTAAAGTCATTATCTAATAAGCCTTTTATTCCGTGTGTAGTTATAATCTATTATTATTATTCATTTTTTTTTATTTTTATTTATTTTAGTCGTTTTTATTTAGTTTAATATGTTAATTGTTTTTCATGTTACGAAAAGAGTTTTTTTTATTATTTTTATCTTACTTTTTAAAATTGTTTCTAGACAAATAAATTTTAGATGGTCATGAAATTATTTTTTACGTATACTATTGCCTTATTTTTAAAGTTATCAATTGAATTTAGATTATATTATTTATTAAATATATTATTTTTTTTAAATAAAGAAATATTTATTTAAACCGAATACATAACAATAATGAAGAAATATGAAGATTTTTATAAATTTTTTTTTTCTTTCGCCATTTATCATAATAAGAGATTTTAGGGGAAAAAAATGAAATTTAAAAATAAACAAAATTTAAAGTTTTACTTTACATTCTGGCGAAACTTTAATACATAATCTCTTAAAAGTTTTCAACAATACAATAGTTTATACAATTTTCATTTCAACGAGGTCGAAGTGGCTTAATGAACAACGAGCTAAATTTCTGGTTTGATTTGTCTCTCTATGATCTTTTTTTTGCACACTTTAGTCTAATTAAACCGGGATCTACAGTTTAACATGATTTCCAAACCACTAATAAACATCTATGCCACCCTCTAGTATTCGAACCTAAACCTTATGGTACCAAACACCAGAGTGGTAGCCAGTTGGCCATCAGACCGTTTAAATTTCTGGAGCTAGGAGAGTTGCATTCAAAACTTTGACAAACAAAGCATGATTGAAATTTCTGCTTTTATGCCAGAAATTTGCACAATAAATCTGTAATTTGAACTGTACTTCTGTTGGTCTCTGACAGAAGAGGTTTGGCTTGTCGCTCTACATTCATCTTGTGCAAACGAGGGCTAAACAGACCGGTATCTACAGTTTAAAGTGGATTCCGAATCCCTACAAATATCCATGGAACTCGGGGCATCCATCATTGGTACTCCGTAATCGGTAGGCCAGTTGCCATCCGGGATTCGAACGCGAAACCTGTTGTAACGAGCACCAGAGTGCTAGCCACTAGGTCATCAGGCCCCAAGAGAAGAGGAGGAAATTGTGTACCCTATAGATGCCATTTGCGGGAGTGGTCTTTCAAAGCTGCGGTATCAGAATGTTGGAGCAATACAGTAAAAAACCCCAATAAAGCTGGGTGGCGCTGAATCTGTTACAATATCTGTCGTATTAATGGTAAATGAATTGGGTCAAAATACCTAGCTTTGAATTTAGGGATCAGGGGTCGACAACCGATATGCACACCCAAACTCAAATCTTCTACGTATGTGCCGGAGATATTCGCAATGAATCTGTATGCTGGATAATTCTTCCATTGGATGTGAAGGGAAGGTAGATTACCCCGTGGGTGTGTTCTTTCCTATCTGTGCTGAAAAAATGTAAGCAAACCCTCCGGGGTTTACATTGGGTAACTCTCATGCCGATATACATGTGCTGTTCTAGTGGCAAAATATTTAGGTCAAAGTTCCTGACCTTCGAAATGAAGAATACTCCTAAAATTTAATCTTTTTAAAAATAAATAACTGTTTAAGCTATTATTCTGAGAATTTTAATGTTCGAGTATCTGAATCTCTTACATTGACCAACCGAAACCGAATTTATTTGTAATATGAGTTTTGATCATAGGCAATGGTTCACTACCCATTGAGCGGTTTGGAATGCAATTATTATGAAATTTTCGTTGTAAAATTGGTGCCAGTCTGAATAAATCTTATAATTTTTACTTTAGTTGCTTTGTGGTATACCGAAATGCAGTTTTGATGTTCTTGTATTTTCTGTGGTAATTCTCAATTAAAAAGTTATGGATGATTTCAATTATTTGAAGCGAATTAAAAACGTAAGTTAATTTTTTAATTATTTGTTTTTTCTATTTTTTATTACAAATGTATTTATTTTTACACATTTTCATTTAACCCGCTTGCATCTTTAACAAGTGGTAAAAGCATATTTTACCATTTTTGCCAGCATCTATTATAAGTAAACATTAGAATTTAATATATATATATATATATATATACTTGATGGTAAAATACATGATTATTATATTTGTATTGCATAATTTCTGATTATAGTTTATGAATTGCATAAAAGCATGATTTTTAATTTTAAGCACTGTTTATGTGTTAAAAAATAAACCAAATTTCATGGATCTTTTAAAGAAACTTAACTGTTTTTTTAATTAATATTGAAGTATTTAAAAAATGAATATGAATATTGTTATGCCTATCTAAACATAATGTTTTTCTACAGCAAATATTATTGGATTATTTTTCCATGCTTACCTGATAATTTCATACCTAAATAATTTAATACCTGGTTTATTTCATATACTGCACATAAATAAATACTTGAATTTGTATCTGGTTCCTAAATTTTAAATTCTTGAAAAAATATTTTTCAAAATTTAATTCATTACAAACAATATAGAATAAAATTGAGTAGTTTGTAAAAACTTATAATTGCTTTGAGAATATGAATTTATTTTCGTTTTCAAATTAATTATATGATAAACAGCAATAAAAATAAATTTAACAAAAGATATATAAATATTATTGGTAATAAATTTTTAATCTTGTATACATACTTAGAGGTTATAGAAAATTATTACTAATTTTAAAATATCGTGCATACACTCAATTTTTTTATCTTCATTTAATTTTTGGATTATTGTATGAGGATCATTTGAAGTGTTTTTGTGATAATAGATTTTTGTAATAAGGAAAAGAAAATTGACGTATTTTGAAATTTTCATTCAGATAGTTTTCTGCAGGCTAAAAGCACGCAATTTGTAGTTGCTTGTAATTGATCGTTTTAAATCTTATTAATTTTTGAATTAAATCATGCTTTGAGTATTATGTAAAATAGCTGAAAATTAGATTCTAAGTTTTGCATGAATTTGTAGGAGAGTTAATTATTGCAAGTGGAGAAATTTTAAGACATTCTGGAAAATGATTTTCGATGTACAGATCAAAGTGGAAAAATAACTATTTCTCTTCTATATTATATTTAAAAATCTATAATTTTTTTAAATTTCTCGAACGAATGAATGGCCATCTTTTATATTTGAAATTTGAATAAGCAATTAAAATGCTGTTTATAGATTTTATCAGTAGATACTATTATGCATTCCTCTACATTGAATTATAAGACATTACAATTGTAATCATGAAAACCCTTGAAAGGCGAGCCTTCATTTTTAAAATGATCATTTCCCCGATAATTTATTTATTTATTTTGGTCAGAGAATCTTGCTTTATTATTCAATTTTAAGAATTGCGTCATATTATAACTGAATAAAGTTTGTTGATGATATTTATTAGGAATGGTACTCTAATTAAGATTAGAGTACCAATAAACGTCAATTATTTAGAGTAATGTTAAATGTGATTATTTTATGAATAAAATTTAATAAGTCTAAGCCTTTTTGATTACCGGAACTCAAGATGGTTATAAAACTCTAAATCCTTTTTGATTTGCATCCTTTTCAACAATAACATCTTTAACGAGAATGTGATTATTAAAAAAAAAAAAAAAAGGCTCGTCAAAATATTCACATTTTTTTTAAATAAAAAAAAAAAAAGTTTTGAATGTATGTTTGGAAAAACACAAACAGTTCTGCCCTGCATGGATAGAAATGAAATTTTCTTCATTCAACTTAACCTATATGGTCAAGAGAGCGAATAATATTAGAATTATGTTTTTTTTTATTTCCCACTGGTGTTCCATTCTTAAACGCCATTTTTTTTTCTTTTCTTTCTTGTTCTTTCTTGTGAATTGTTATTATTAAATCCGGGACGAACTCTCGTTCCGCGTGGCAGCAAACACGCTGGACGTTTTTGAGCTAAAAAATATTCCTGACACCTCCTTTCTTGAGATTATTACAGCCCTTTTTTTCGAAAGATGCAAAAGCAGCTACTTGACTGAGAAGAACTATTTAGGTTAGTTTCGAATTCTAATTCGTACTTTTGGGAATTCAGTCCAACTCTTCTTTTGAGATTTAAATTTTAACACCTCATCAGAAGTCTTGGGTTTTTGTTCGAAATTGGAACGAGGTATTTTGCGTAGTCAATGGCAGATAAAAGAAGGATTTGATTTTGGTAATGGGGTAGAATTAATAACGTATTGAAGTTTCTTCTTTTGAAAAGGAACGATTGTGATGAAAACACAGTTTCCTTTCATGAATTTTCATAATTTTGGTCAAAATCATGACATACAGTTATCGAGTTTTATTCGATGTTGGTTCAGAGTTTACTGTGAGGTGTTACGGAGTTCTTTTTTCTACTTCTGCAGTAGTGGTCTTACAAGTTGGTGGTTGATCGGACAGACGAAGATTCGTCTTGATTTGGAATTTTTGGATCTCGCTTTGCACCTTTACATTTTTGGGAAGTTCTACTTGAAGGTATCAGTTTGTAAAGAAAATTAGCTTCACTAAACTTCATTTACATCTCCAATAACAAATATGTTTATTAGTGGCTTCTACGTTTTGGATAAATAATTATAATTCAATCCAGCAATGTAAGTTTATTTATTTATTTGAAAAATATATTGATTTTTTTTTTTTATATTATGTATTGGAATTCTATTGCAAAAATCGATCTTTTTTTCAATTCCTGCTATTAATTCACACTCTCCTTATATATATATTTATGTATCTTGTTTAAATTTTCAATCGTTAATAAAATACTTTTTATTCATCCACTCAAGTTCAAATACATTTTTTTAAACTTGTAGTGGATGACAATTGTTGTTAATGCAGTTTTTTCAAATGTTATTTCATTAATTAAATTTAATTAATTTTAGTTTTATATGGGAGAAAAAAATTTGTCTTGCAATGGCAAAGTTGGTGGAGCGTCGGCGTAGAATCTTCATGCCTTCTGATCGAATCTCGTCGAAGCATAAATTTTTTATTTGATTTTTAAATAATTTTTAATAATAGATTTTTAGAAGTTTGTAATGAAAATTGAAATCAGCAGGCAGTAGCTCAATCGGTAAAATGCAAGATTTCAGTATTTTTTCAAGCGAAGGTGAAAAAAAAGTAACTAAAATAAAAAAAAATTTTTATTTATCTTAAATAAATATTTGTGATTATCAAATTTCATTTTTAAATTTATTCGGATAAAAACGCTATTAGACCGTCTTGATATAAGAATATAAGTGGGAAGCTTTATTTTCGATATTTAATATTTTACAGTAGTAATTTTTTTCATTAATTCTATTTGTTCTTTATTCGTATAATTAAAATTTTTAAATTTTTCTTTAACACATTGTATTGTTTTTTAACAAAATTCTGTATTATTTCTTATTCAAAAAGATTTATTTTTATAATGACGTCATTTCTGGTTTTTATATTTATTTTTTAAATAATTGAAAGTAACTTGTTGGGAAATAAAAAGTGCAACGTTCTGATGAATCGATTGCAGTTGCATCCAGAAATCAATTTGTTTCACTTTCATTATCTGTAATTGCATTAAATATTGCTCAGAACACTCTATAGGAACGTTTTTACCCAAGTATGAAAAGAAACAAGATGAATGATTTGAATGGTTCACATTACAAGCCAAATTATTTCTTTTTACATTGTAAACTTGAAAGCTGCGTGTTAGATAGGAAAGGATAACACTCGAAGTCGTGCAAAACATTTTTAAAGTATTTTGCATTTATTTTTAATGCTTAAAAAGCCTTTTTATGTTTCACAATTTTTAGGTAACTTCTATTTTATAATTTTTTTTTTTGTTACTTTTACTGTGTTTTTATAGTGTTATGTATTGATTCAATAAACATAAATAATAGAATGAGATATGAAATAATTTATACGGCATATTGTGTGGTGAAACATGAAAATTTGTATACTACAATTTTTCAGCCTAAAATTTTCAGAGTTAAAATTTTAATTTTCAAATCAGTCGATAAATATCGACTAATTGATTGTAACGTAATAATTACATTGTAACTTAATAACGTAATATTACGCATTACGTAATAATAACATTGTAACGTAGTAATAATGTTGCTGAATTTTTAAAATCCAAATTTACTGATGAATCACGATTTTTAATATATATATACACATATATTTTTAATCAATCCAGTTTAATATTTGATTACAAAAATTATTTTAAATTTTCGCTATTTGTAAATGGTAGATTTATTGATGTTTTTATAACTAAGTAAATTTTTAAAACAAGCAAGTATTAGTTTCTTTGATATAAAGACTTTTGAATTAATATAAACTGAACAGCTGCTCCAAATTCGTAGGTTAGTATTGCATTATATCATTGAAAGCAATTTCTTAATTAAAGGAAAGAAACAAAAAAAAAAAAAAAAGCATTTTCGAGCAGGTTTTTTTATCTATCTTTAACCAAGATTTAATTTGAGTTTGAGAATGTATTTTATTGTAATAAAAAAAAAAAAATAATAATTTAAAGTCTACTAGCGTTTCCCAAATGTATCGACTTTTATCTTGCGAATTATTTAAAATTTCTCAAAGAAATTTTAGTTTTTAGTTTCAGTTTCTGAGGAAAGAGGTGGTATGAAGTTGTAGTAGTTTAATATTGTATTACAAACTACTTTATATGAAAACATTTCATACACCAAGTTGGATTATATTTCTTCATTGCTGTGGTAATTTATAGTAAATTCTCCAACCGAGTTTATAATTTTAACCGCTCTAATAATTATTATAAAATCCAACCTTTAAATTTTAATCTGTTCATGTGCAAATGTTTCTAAAGAAATTACCTTATTCTTTCTTAAGAGTTTAAATTTATCACACATCTAATTTTTCATGTAGAAAGTTTCAGAATTACAGAAAAAAATTCCTCTTTTATAAAAAAAAAAAAGCTATTCTATAAGAATCCAATCCAAGAATACTGATAAACTTCAAAGAAAAATTTAAATGGTGAAGATATGTGTATTTTTGTTCTTTATTGCTTAAAGATTTTCTGAATAGATTTTTTATAAAAAGTGTTTAACAATAAAATGAAGAATAAATTAACTATTTTTTAACAATTTTTATTAACTATTTTTTAACAATTTTTATTAACTATTTTTTTAACAATTTTTATTAACTATTTTTTAACAATTTTTATTAACTATTTTTTTATAAAATGAAATTATATATTTTTCAATTTTTAACTTAAGAAAGGATTTATATCTTTTAGTTCATTTAACAATATATAGTATTAAAAACTATGATATTTATACCACATTATGTACTTAAGATTGATAATAGAATAAATTAAGCATGAAATAAAAATACAAATTTAATTTGACACAAATTAACACAGTATGCAAGTTTTAATTACCACTGTTATAATCATTTTTTTTACTTTATAAAAAGAGTTATTAAAAAGAAATTTATCTTTAAACTAATTCAAAAATATAAAATTTCATGTTTATTCATGGTATGTTTCTATAGCTTTCTAATTTTATCATGCAAATCAATTCATTATTAGTTGTTAATGTATTTATTGTGTTCTAATTACACTTCACAGTAAGCTAAATTTCTGTAGTTTTATTGATCATTTAACTACTTAAGAAGAAACTGTATGCCTTTTTTGTCTTAGCCTGTCTTGTTGTTGTGTGCAGAAAGTGTAGCGGAACATAACTTCATGCCACTCAAACATAAAAAATAATTCTGGTTACGCCACATGGATTCATTAGCTTGCTTTTTTCTTTTTGATTTTTTTTTTTTTCCTACTGAAATTTCTCCCTTTAATTTGACAAGCTTTAATCTTTGATCTATTTTTGTACCTCGACTTAGCAACAGATCAAGATTGTGCAACACCAAAATAAATTCGATTGGGTCAACAGCAGACAATTTGCTTCAGGCAGAAGATATACAGCAGAGCCTTCCCACATCATATGTCAAACTTATTTTTTTAAAAATAATTAGTAGTTTTGGGAAAGAATTTTAGATTTAGAGGGAAGATAAAAAACAGAAAATTTAATCCAGCTTTTTAGATTAACAAAAAAGCAAAACTTTTAAAATTAGAAAAATATTTTTAACTGTTTGATCTTTTGTGAAACAAAATAGAAATGTGTCATCCTGGATAAATTTTGACAATGTGTCATCCTGGATAAATTTTGACAATGTGTCATCCTGGATAAATTTTGACAATGTGTCATCCTGGATAAATTTTGACAATGTGTCATCCTGGATAAATTTTGACAATGTGTCATCCTGGATAAATTTTGACAATGTGTCATCCTGGATAAATTTTGACAATGTGTCATCCTGGATAAATTTTGACAATGTGTCATCCTGGATAAATTTTGACAATGTGTCATCCTGGATAAATTTTGACAATGTGCCATCCTGGATAAATACCTGGACATTGCTTTTCATGACGAATTTCAAAGGTAGCGGCCCGACATCTGTGTGTCGTTTGGAAGAAAAACAGGAAAAAATTCTCACCAAACAACCGACTATCGATGCCAGAGGCTTTTAATCACCGAGTAACCTTGGGTCCTAAAGCAACGGCAGCAACAGACGCATGGCTTAAACATGAATCTCACTGCATTCAGATATGCACTTTACTACTGATCAATACGTAGTAACGTGCATATCATATCGCGCACTTTATATAATTAATTTCAAAATATCTATGTGGTTTTATAAAGTTTAAGGAAATTTAAGATTTTCTGTTGATTGCCTTTCATATCGCTTCAATATTAGCTGTATAATATTTAATCTTTTGTCAACTACGGTACAGTTGGAACTAAAAATTTTACATCCAATTAAATGTGTAATATTGAAGATTTTGTAAGCTTCTTAAGTTATATTTCGTTATAAATTTTATTAAGACTTATAAAAGTGGAAATAAAATTAGGGTTGTTTGTGTTAATAAATTTCAAACGTTAAGCTTTAAGAAAAAAAAAAATTTAATATTAATGTGAAAAATCTTCAATATGAATGTTATGAAATTTTTTTCAGATTATACTAGATTAATTCCCTATTCATTTTAAATCAGACTTCTATAAAACTGAATTTCACGTTTATTTGTACAAACAAATTAATCGGTTATTTCGTAACTTAAATCAGAAATTCATCCGACTTTATAGTACTGTATAATGAATGCTATTGCTAAATTCTCAATTTTTTTTTTTTAATCTAAAAATAATTCTAAGTGCTATCTCCATTGTTTTGTATTCATTTCGATAAAGATGTACCACATTGATATTATATACAGACCAATCTCCGGGCCATCGCTATGAAAAACCCTACTTTATTATAAGATACCATGACGCAAAACAAATATTCATCACAATTTCTTAAGAAAACAGCAATTCATCTTTCCATATCTAAACAAATGGCAAAAAGGAGTGTTTGCTTCTTCTACTAGTGACATACTAAGATAAACATACGAATTTTTATAATTAGCTTCCCGGCTAACTCGTCACGGGACCAACGAACTGTAAAACGGCGGAAACGTTCAAAAGTAATAAACAATTTTTATCACTCTATCAGTGTCAGTGGCACAAACGAAACATCTTCGCAATGATGGGTATTTCTTTTGCCGAAGATGTCCGTTCAGGCTATTACAGGCCGGGCAGAAATTAAAAGGAAATTAGGCTCGTTCCGCCTATTGCGTTCAATTTCTTTTTATAGGTCGTTCATTTGGATGTGTATTCATTAAACCGCAAGTAAAAGGATAGGCGACTCTTCCACTCGGGTCGCTTTTGAAGACTTTGGCTTCCTTTCGGCCACGAAAGACAGCCTAAAGGGTTTCCAGTGGTTTATAGCTAATAAGGGATGTCGGTGCATCTTTATTTGAGATAATGAATTATTTATTTTAGTAATTGAGTTAATGTATTTAGGAATCTTTTTTTCGGATGCAGATTATGTATTTTTACGTGCCAGTGAATAAATCCACGGAGTTTATTGACCATTTAACATTGAAACCAAATTGACGAGTCAACGAGGGTTTTTGTTGAACACTATTGGGCCTTATATTTAGTTTCACATTCATGTATGAGGCGTCTGATGGGCTAATGTCTGGCGCTCGGTGCCACAGGTTTCGGGTCGAGTCCCCACTGTGCCATGAATGTTTGTAGTGGTTCGAATCCACTTTAAACCGTAGGTCCCGGTCTAATAGGATCGTAGAGAGTTGGGGTCGAAGGAGTTTCCTGTGGTTTTTATGGGATGGCAGATGGCATCTTTTATTTGAGATAATGAATTATTTATTTTAATAATTGAGTTAATTTAGGAATTATTTTTTCTTTCGGATGCAAATTATGCATTTCTACGCGTCAGTCAATAAATTCGCGGATTTTATTGACCATTTAACATTGAAACCAAATTGGTGAGTCAACGAGGGTTTATGTTATGTTGGGCCCATTCTTTTGAACGAGGTTTTTGTATTGAAAACTTTAGACCTGTTAGGCCCTCATGTATCAAGGACCTGATGGCCGAGTGAGTGTCTAGTGCTCTGGCGCTCGGGGCCACAGGTTTCGGATTCGAGTCCCGGCTGTGCCATGAGCGTTTGAAGTGATTCGAATCCATTTTAAGCCGTAGGTTCCGGTCTAATATGATCATAGAACGTTGTGAGGGTAGTGTTACTCGCATCCATGGCATATCTTCAGGGCTACACGTGGCCCCTAGTAGTAGTAAATGAGTAACGGCGTTCGTCGATGCAGCCCACACGACATGCCTGCCTTCTTCAAAGCTAGTTTGTATTTGGGCTGCTCATAGGGAAATGATCATTACAACCCAGTCCTCGACGTAATTGGGAAAAACATTCTTGTATGACACTGTCAACATATGAACGCGTGAGGAAGGATTGCCAAATCCTTCTGGGTGTGCGTTTAGTGGAATCTGCCCCATATTTACGATTGGCCTATTAGCTAGCTCTAGCCGTTGGTACCAGGTACAGGCTCAAGTTCGAACCTCTGGCCGTTGGTATCCTCAGGTTTTATGGATATTTGTTACTGGTTCGGAATCCACGTTAAATTGCAATTAGTTTAAAGTATGCAAAAAAATGATTGTGTAGTGACAAACGAAACCCCATATTTATGTATTGTAATGGAGGGAACCCAGAAAAATTTCATCACGTATCAATGCGAGTTGTTTTAGATAAATTCTAATTACTCACGAGTTTGCTCGTTTCTGATGATAATGATTGCACCTCCAAATGGACGCCACCAGCGAATGAGATCGAGTTTGAACAGCCGAATGAGCTTTTCTGCAAATGGGCTGTACAGATTATTACTGGGCCACAAACAGGCGAACACGTCCATCCGTGTGACGATGAGTGTCATTTGTACCACCGCAAATTTGAACGACTAGAAGATGATTTGTATATTCCTCATGCCCATGAAGAATATTTTGGGCGGGGAACATATTTAAGGGAGCTTCTAAGTGAACTCCTTCATTCAGAAGCTATTTCGTTCAATTTCTTGTATTTAATATAGGAAGCCCGCACAACAGTGTAACATTTATAAATGCTACTAAACTATTCCTATGAAATATTAAGTATATAAAGATACAGCGTTTCAATAGTTCAAGTATTTTCTCTCATTTCGGCATGCACAATTGAAAGAAGTATGCCCAATACTCACATTGCGCGCAAAATTATTTATTTTTTATTCGAATCATTAAATCATCAGCATTAAATAGTGTTTACTCTTTTGCAAAATATCGTAATTTTACTTAATCTGTTTCGGCATTATCTTCATTTCTTTAAAATATTAATATTGGGGACTATTATAAATTTTACTGTGGGAGAACTGCATGTTTTAAAATCTTGGAATATTTATTTTTTCCCCTCAGTTAAAGGAATTTCATTAAAAAGATTCGGTGTATACTGTTTTCGACATTTATTTGGCAGCATAAATTTATGTTCACCACTTTGAAAAATACGAGTACACAGAGATTGGGCAATAATTAACAATTTCCAGAAAAAGCAACTTATTCTTTACTGAAATATATAACCCATTTCATGTTCAAATCAGGCAAATTACAAAATGTTCAGAACTGAAGGAGAGAATTGTTATATAGTAATAGTATTTAACTTATTATTAGTATTTAAATTTAATAGGAAGGAGAGATATTAGTATTTAAATTTAATATAGTATTGAATTGACAATATTTGGTATGCAAGACTGCGAGTTATGAATTTCTGTCATAGAAGAAAACCCAAGTTAAGAAGGCTTGATTATGTAGATGGTGGCATTAAGCTTATTAGATTTCATAGCTGGAGATGTAATGCCGATAATACGTGATTGGAAAGGAAATACGTTTGGTTTTTACTATGTCCTTAAATTATGAACAACGAAATTATTTCCTTGCTAACCCAAGATGGAACAAGATAATTGAGATTACCAAGATCCATAGTGATTGTCGTGCCAAAGATAATGATATGAATGGGGGTCTTAGTTGTACTTAATTAAATGTTTTACTTATTTTTTAATGTGTTTTAAATATTATTTTTATGAACTTGAGATATCTGTTGATAAAAATGTGTTTTGTTGAAATTTTCCAATGATATAGAACTAAATTTTGCCGTTATGAATTATCTGAGTAGAATTATGGAATGTCAAAATGCTTTGAGATTTTATATTTATTATAACTAAATATATTTCTCGGATAAATGTGGGAAATTTCTTTTATACAATTTATTTTTTTGAAAAAAAAAATTAAATGTATACTTGTACCATATCTGCTAATAATTTTGTAGAAACATTTGCACCTTTTAAGAGTCAAAAGAAGAAATCAAGCCAACGTAATTAATAAAAATGAGTTGATTGTAGCATGTACATTGGAATATATAATATATATACATTCATTATCACTGATAGACTGTTGAGACTGAGACAAATATCACTGAGCTGTGTCACAACTGAAGCAAGAGAAGTTTTTTTTGTCAAGTATTTATAAGTAAATTAGTATTGTTTAAAAGATTTTCGATGATATGAAGGGCATTAACTAGATGGATAAACTATCTTATTGGTAGATAAATATTCCACGAATGATTTCTTCAACAGTGGCGATTTTGTCACAATTTTCGAATGATTGTTCTGTCATTGTCATACAACAATCGTAGAATATCTCTTCAACAATCCGACTTTGGTACCACAGGCTTCAGATTCGAACTCTGGCGGTGGCATGGATGTGTGTTAGGGGTTTGGAATCCACTTTAATCTGTAGGATCCGGTGTAAAGTATAAAGACAAGTGACAAGTATAACTACTACTTAGCTTAAAGT
Organism: Caerostris extrusa; assembly: GCA_021605095.1. NCBI lineage: Eukaryota > Metazoa > Arthropoda > Arachnida > Araneae > Araneidae > Caerostris > Caerostris extrusa. The sequence goes on from BPLR01014723.1 coordinate 66,993, forward strand.
ATGTACAAGATGACCGTAGAGTGACAAAACAAACTAAAACTTCTGCAATCCGAGGACCACACACAAGCCTTTTTTAAAACTTAAGAAAATGTAATAAAAATGATTTGACTGTAGCATATACACTAGAATAAATAATACATAACTTTCCTTATCACTGATAGACTGCTGCTACTGAGACAAATATAACTGAACTGTCTTGCAACTGAAGCAAAGATCCTTTTGCCAAGTATTTAAAAATAAATTAGTATTGTTTAAAAAAATTTCCATGGTATGAAGGATATTATTATTTAAAGGACATTATTATGATGGATAAATTATCTTAATGGTATATAAAAATTCTTCGAATATTTTCTTCAATAGTGGAGATTTTATTACAATTTGCCATTGTTTGTTCTGTCATTTGTGATATGTCGCAGTCGCAGACGCAGAATATCAGAAGTTGCATGTAATCTTAAGTCAACCTAGGAATTTTTTTTAAAACTAGGAATGTTTAATTTTATATTAATCTAGGCGTCCTATAAAAGAATTTTATCTTTACCATCTTTCGTACTTTTAAATACAGCAAACAGGTTTTAAAGCTTAGGGGTAACAAGCGTCTGAGAAGATCTGAAATTACGATTAACCTTTTAAGTAGGAAAAAACCCAAAATTCCTAAGAGAAGCCTGCTTTTAGTCTGATGACAGCAAGTTCACATTTGGGCAGGTAGAAAAAAAAAACAAGTGTGACAAAAAATGAAAAATGTTTTTTCCTACTGCATAGCATATTTAACATTTCAGTATCAATGTCTTCTTGGCGATATTTTAAAACGACAATATTAAATATAAGGAAATCAACGAAATAATTAAACATCTGAAATTGAGCTTTGTTGCATTGAGTAAAATTTTTGCAGTCAATGTCGAACCAGGAAGTGATATAGATATGATTTTCCAGATATGTCATATTCTCAAGCACCAATTTTTTTTTTTAATACTATTACATCATTATTCTGTGCTACATTATTATGCTACATCATTTTTAATACGAGAATTGTATGACTTTTGATAAGGCCACCTTCTGAGTTTTTAATCTTGATCCTCTTCCGATTTACAGTAGACCCATGGCTACTGCTTTTAAAATGCTGAGGGTACGTATTCCTTGATAAAAATCATCTTCGGAAATTTTTTTTCTTGTCTCCTGGACGGCTCGTTGTATTTTATTTATATTTTCGTTTTGATCTGGCTCTACACTTTTATCTTTTAGATTTGCTTACGTCTAATGATTTCTATTTTCAGCGCTGTAGCTTATGCGGATTTTGATCTCGAATAAATTCGATTGTATTTCTGCTCTTTGATATTTTTATGGTGATGTTCACTATGAAGCCCAAGGAAAAACATGTACAACGAATGCATGTTAATAAATACACTTTAATTCCCATGAAGAAATTGATTACTTCATGTGAATGCATGTTGATTCCCATGAATAAACTTTATTTCTTCATGTGAAGGCATGTTGATTCCCATGAATAAACTTTATTTCTTCATGTGAATGCATGTTGATTCCCATGAAGAAACTTTATTTCTTCATGTGAATGCATGTTGATTCCCATGAAGAAATTTTATTACCTTATGTGAATGCACCATGAAGAAATTTTATTACTTCATGTGAATGTACGTTGATTCCCATGAAAATTGATTATTTCATGTGAATGCATGTTGATTCCCATGAAGAAATTGATTACTTCATGTGAATGCATGTTGATTCCCATGAAGAAATTGATTACTTCATGTGAATGCATGTTGATTCCCATGAAGAAATTGATTACTTCATGTGAATGCATGTTGATTCCCATGAATGCATGTTGATTCCCATGAAGATGATTACTTCATGTGAATGCATGTTGATTCCCATGAAGAAATTGATTACTTCATGTGAATGCATGTTGATTCCCATGAAGAAATTGATTACTTCATGTGAATGCATGTTGATTCCCATGAAGAAATTGATTACTTCATGTGAATGCACGTTGATTCCCATGAAGAAATTGATTACTTCATTTGAATGCACGTTGATTCCCATGAAGAAATTGATTACTTCATTTGAATGCACGTTGATTCCCATGAAGAAATTGATTACTTCATATGAATGCATGTTAATTTATTCAAATGAAGCATTCACATGATGTAATCAATTTCCTGTCAAGGAATGCACGTTAATTCAAAAGAAGAAATTGATTATTTCATAGCACAGTTATAACAAATGGTTTTAAGAAACATTTCAATTAGAATATAATGTATTCAAGTAATAATTATGCAAACTTTATTAATGCTTCTCAAAATTTTAAGATTTTATAATTTCATAATTCTAATCAATGTACAGTGTGACCTTGAAACCACAAAAGAATTTATTAACTATTTTTTAAAGCATTCAAAAATTTTAAATAATCAAAAGTTTTGAAAAGCTTTCATTTTACAAAACGGGTTTGCTGAATCGCAGTCAGCACATAGAAATTTAATTTTTTTTAATCATAATTATCTTGTAATGTTACTGGATTTTTTAGTCATCAAAAAGATTAGCAATAAAGTTATTGCTTTAGAACTATTTATCTGAACTATTTATAAATCTGTATTTTGCATACTAATTTCATAGGTGAATAATACTAATTTAAAACAAGAATAAATAAACATGGGTTTATCTTTTTCTACTTCATTACAATAAGAGTTTAAACAGAATTCCAGTTTAAAATTCATTTATTAAAATAATAAATGAACAGCAAGGAAATTTATTATATATGAAAATCTATTTAAATCATTTTTTTATATTTAATTTTCAAATAAAGCTTGTAATATAAATATTAATTGTTGTAAAAAAAATTATAAAACAATAATACTAAGAATTTCAATCATTTCTATAATTTATTCAATTACAAAAATTTTGGACTCCTTTTTATTAAAAAAGAGAAATTAGAAATAGGTTTTCCAAATTTTTTTTGCTATAATATTAAGGATTTTGTAATACATATAACCAAACGTATGCCTTTTACATATCAATATGTTTGACGTAAGACAACGATCATTTGCAAAAAAAATTAAATAATTTTTTTAAATATAATTTAACAAGTTTGAAATATTCTTAAACAATTTAGCATTAAAATTAAACATAAAATATATATAAAATTTTTGCATATACTTATGCTTATAGAATTTGATTATCATTTACAGAAGTAAATCTTTGGTTGTAATCAATGAGCAAAAACAATTCTATTTTGCAAATTCGTTTCAACCCTTCTGAACATCAAACCTTTTATTAATACACATTAGTTAAATATAATAGGGTATAAAAATGCTGAATTTTAAAATGTCACTCTTATAGTTTGACAAAAATTTCTGCAGAATTTCTCCATGTTAAATTTTGAAAAACGATGTTAAATTTTGAAAAACGATGTTAAATTTTGAAAAACGATGTTAAATTTTGAAAAACGATGTTAAACTTTGAAAAAACGATGTATTTCTCTTCTCATTTGAAAATTCATATGCATAAAATTCGACTTGCTTCAAAATTTTTAAATGATGCTTCCTCTATTACCTCGCAAACCAATAATCTCTTATGATCCTGCACCCTTACATCAAATATTTTTCTTATTGAGAATCAATGGGAATCATAATCAAGGTCGAGGATAGTCAACACCCTGGCAAACATTATTTTATGTAAAATGCATGGAAAAAGCTTATATGCAGCCTACTCATGACCAATGATAACATGCACAGCTATTATGAGGGAGGTCTGAGATTTGAGACCTATTTTCAGAAGAGGCAATTTATTGATGATTGTGATTCATTGTTTGTCTATATAAATGTCTCGCGTTAACAACTGCCTAATAGGTTCCAGGATTTTACCCTTTATGACAAACACATATTCGGGGAAATTACCCATAAAAGTCAGAAGGAAATATTCTTCTTTCGTCATCCATTGCAACAGTTCGAGATATGTACGAGGTCAACCAATGAGGAAAAAAACAGCTTATTTTGCATTGGCATTAACTAGCTTTTGTAATCTTTCATTTATTTATTTTGTTTTTTTACATAACTAAGATTCGATGTTCATTATATGACCATATAACACCAAATGTATAAACATGGCAGAAATATAAATTTCTTAAAATTTGTTAAAATAATTATTCATACATTTTTATATTGTCCAAGAAGGTTGACATAAACTGTTTAGTCATGGACTTGCGTTTCGTGTTTACGAAGAGTTAAGCTAATTGGTTACAGGAGAAAGAATTCGAGTTAGGCTTTCTACTAAATGTGTTTGTGCGTGTTTATTCGTTGTTTCTTAAAATATATGTATAAAACGGTCCCAAATTAAAGGAACGGGTTCATTGAAGTAGGCATTATTATATCAGCTTTACTGTTCTTCGTAAGACTATAGTTGTTTACATGATTAGCTCATTTTCTTGGACAAACGTCCGACTAAACAACATGCAAAATAATGTTTTGCTAAAGTTGAACAAGAATGGGAAGTTTACAGATGAATAAAAAAAATTAGTTTCAGTGAAATAACATCCGATGCTATTTATGTGAATTTCTGAAGTAAATATATACGTCACCATTTAATGCGAAATACAAAGGTAGGCTGTGCATCAATTTTTATGATTTTACACACTGACTGGTAGAAGATTCAATACTGCTAATGCAGATGATGAAAAGTGACAGAGAATGCATATATAAGCAGGATGGTTTCGTTTGTCGCATTACGGTCATTCTATGCACACGCGGGCTAATTAGATCGGGACTTACAGTTTAAAGTGAATTCCAAACCACTAACAGACATCCATACCGCCGCCAGGATTAAAACAAGAAGCCTGTGATACTAAAGACCAGAGCGTTAGTCAATTGGCCATCAGGTCACCATATATAAGCAGTGAATATTAATTACAAATAATAGGATAAATGATAGAATATTCAGTGTTATTAGTAGAAAGGACTACTTTCTTGTGGTGATCCATGCTTTGATGAATGCAGATAGGTAGCCATGAAATCGGTGCGAGCTTTGTATTCAAGGATAAGTATTACTTTGGTTCAAGGATATGGCTTTGCATTCAAGGATTATAACATGGATGGTCATATGCTATCAATATCCTCCACAGTTCATCTTCGTTTAAAGCTAGGACAGATCATGCAAATAGCTCTATGCTCATATATTCGATCCTTGTAAGATCTGAAAGCATCCATGTCCGGAAACGTATTCATTTTCCTTGTTTCATTTTTGATGTGTACGGTATGGCATTATTCTGCTTGAACTGATAAAATAAGACAGCGCAATAGGCTGCAAAAACTGATTCACGTGTCGGCAAACCCGTCATCGTGCATCTTACAATACACCAGAGGTGATTGAAAAATTTAATTGTTTGAAACGGTGCGATGCTCAACAGTCACTGTACGCAGAACGACTTCTCTCCACATCACCTCACAAAACTTAACTATCATTAGGGAAACAGAGGCGAGATCAATCAATGGAAACTATTACGCTGTGACAGCTCTCCAGAGTACGAAGGCGGCCTGATAGCCAATTGGCTAACGCTCTGGCCTTTAGTACCACAGGCTTTAGCTTCGAATCCTGTCTGGCATGGATGTTTGTTAGAGGTTCGGAATTAACTTTAAACTGTAGGTTCCCGGTCTAATAAATCCAAAATGACCGTAGAGTGACAAAACCAAACCAAACCAGAGCACTAAGAACTATGAAACACAAAATTCCCTAAAGGTACAAATTTCAAGAAGACAACTCATTATGTCACAGCTGTATGTTAATGATTTATATTAAAATTTTTTAAAAACTTAATGGCTTGCACAGTACTTGATCTGCCCCATGACTAACTTGTGAATATTAATGCAAAAAAATATCTTGAAAGATACTCTAAACCCCTTTTCAAGCAACTCAATTATATAATGTGTTAATATTAATACTAACGTTATGAGAATTGTTTACCTAAATTTATAATTTTAAATAAATTACATAATTTAACAATTGGTAAATTTAGTCATAAAACATATGTAGATGTATTACAAAGTACCTTTTAATATGCAATATTTGCATTGGGTTTGTGAGAGTTGTGCACTTAATTTTAAATATCTATTACGTATATAATAGTATGTAATTTTTTTTTTTTTTTAAGCTAAAGTTAACTGAAGCATATAATTTTCTGCTAACTGTCTCCAATGCCGTATTAATAAGTTCATCTATTTGATTGAATTCCTTTGAAAATATTTTTTTAAGTTATTTATTGAGATATTTAACTATCTTCGGTTATTTTAGAATTTTTTTTTGTTGTGGAATCGAAAGCCTTAAAAATTTAAACTAATTGCTATTTGAATTGAAGTCTAGTAATTAGTTAATGAACGTTGTATTCCTATTTTAAAGTCAAAAATGAATTTTAAAACGAATATAATAATATAAAACAAATATATAACTATTTTAAAACCACTTTTACATTGCAAAAAGACATTTTTTAAAAGAAATGTAAGATTTTTATTTCAAAATTGATCTTCAAATTAGATTTGTTTTAAGGACTCGCATCTGTTTCGTGTAAAGAGTGCCTTATTTGACATTAAAAATTTCTATTTTCAAAAATAATTATATTAGTGAACTTTTAAAAACAAACTTTGCCTTGTAAAAGTACTTTCGAAATACACATGTATTCAAACATCCTTCCCAATTTCTTGAATGAATATCGCAAAGAAGACTTCTGCAGGGATAACCCGAGTAAAATCTCTCCACCTATTTGCTAAATACCATATCAATTTCCAGACACGGTCCATGACCTACGAATCCGGGAAAAGAGAACTTCTCCGATGACAACTCGCCAACACCCAACAAGTTGGCAAAGTTGCCAACTCCCACAGCAACAAACAGCATAGGCGTTTGACCCACTTTCGTAGCGCCCAGTGTGGGTTTTGTCTCACCTTGTCACGTTGACATAGAGTTGGCGGTAAATTAGCAACCGGTGCATATTTCTGTCGAGGCACATTGGAGAAGGAAATATCAGTACCAAAAGAAATATTTAACAGGAAACTTTTGTTTTAATATCAGTGTCCCACATTTAGACATGTGGTGAAAAATGATAAGGCATTTTTCTCGTTAATATAAGCATAATCTTGAGGTAATAAATTTATAAGGATAAGTGAATATCTAAGGAATGCATTTCATTTCTGCGGGAAACATTAAAAGAATGAAGAATGTAGAAATCTGACATTCTATCAACTAGGTCAGAGAATATCGCATTCATATTTCAACAAGTTTCAACAATTGTATTGGAAGCAATTTAACCAGTATGCAGTTTTAAGATTGGTATAAAAATTAATATAGCATTGTGATATTGAACCATATTTTGATGTATTGAAATCTTATTAATTTTCATTTGGTTATTCAGCTAGAAAACATATAAATTAATATTAATTTTTAAAATTATTTTGATCACCAAAATTATTTAGCTTGGAATTAATGTAAACTTGCATATGTTTCGTAAAATCGTCTAATATGGTTATAAAAGGAAATATCTACGAGTATAACGTAAATTTTTTCCAACATTAAAATATGCAATTTATTAGAGTTTATTAAATGGCTTTTAAATCTCATGCACTTTTCCTTCAATATAATAGTTTTGAATTAGATAATTAAGTTACTAGTATCTTATGTACCCCAATTTTGTTCATATATCATAATTACTGTTATTATACTACTCTATGTCAAATATTTTTAATAAAAGACTTTGTATAATATAATAAACCTATACATAAGTTTCTAGTTTAAATCGTTATTGTAATACAGCACCATTTGGTTAAACCAATGTTTTCATACATATTAAATTTTTCTAAACTAATAATGTTTTTCATATTAAATTTTTCTAAACTAATAATTTTCACACATACTAAAAGCTTCTCACTAAAGCCTTTCTTTTAGTATAGATAACCTTGGTCGTTTTATTAATTTTAATATTTAAACCTGATCTACGAAACATACAGTCATAGTGTAACTTGATTAAAGGGCAAATTTTCAACTTATGACATATTTTGAAAAACGAGTAGACTTGGTGGCTATTGTGATATCTCGCATATGTAGGCCTACAATTGCTTGTGGTCATCTGTTTTCTATCATGAGTTTCCTTTCAAAGTACTATGGCTAGCCCTCTTGTCTTTGGTATCGGGCTTCAGGTTCGATTCCTGGCTGTGACATGAATGTTTGTGAGTGGTTCGGAATCCACTTTAAACTGTAGATCCCGGTCTATTTAGCCCTCGTGTGCACAAGATGACCGTAGAGACACAAACCAAACCAGAGAATTGGTAACCGCATCTTCACCCCATGCAGGTAAGGTTTCAGTTGGTTGGTATTCTATGGCTTGAGGTTTCAGTATACAGTGGAAACCCATTGGATGCACATTTACCCACCTTAAATGTTTGTGAATGCCTGTTTTAATACATAAAGTGTAGTAGGTTTCCCATGGCAAATTCCAGCTACGATTAAATGTGCACCAATTTTAGTCAGTGATCAGATAGTAAAGTCCTGGCATTAGAAAAATATTTAGAACATTTAAATTGTCTTCGTTAATATAAAAATTATTCGGTGCTATAAAAAATCATAAAGTATATTAAAGAAAAATGAATTTATAAAGAATGGGGTTATGAGTTGCTTAAAAAAATAAATGTGAATATTCATGAATTGAAGTAAATTATTCCTAGTATTTTCTGAACAATTACGTTTTATGTGATTAAATTATTTTTAACAAGTGTAGTAGGTTAAAAAAAGAACCATTATTCAACTTTGGAAATAATTGAATCCAAGTTTTTATGTTTTCTTTTTATCTTTTTCATTAAAGATTCAAAGCGTTTTATCTAATTGTTTTGTTCGCCATTGTCATATTTCAAAAATTGCAATTACATGTGTTTTTTTCATGCAATATAAAAATTAAATGTTTATTTTAAGCAATGAATATAAAAATATTGACACCTATAAACTGAATTCATTTTAATATTATTCTTAAGAACTATTATAAACTATTATTTATCCAGTTGGTTGTTGATTTGAACTATTTATTTGAGTAATTTTTTAGTAAGATAATATTCCACAAGTCGATATTAAGTACCGCTAATTTACTTTGTTATTTAAGGGACTGTTGTAGAATAAAATTATTCAACCTGTTTATTTAATAACTTGCATATTCATTTGATTAAGACTTGTTTTAAATGAAGGACCTATTTTCAAATGTTTTTATATAAGATTTTTCATGTAAAGGGAAAATATAAAGATAGCTACCATGCATATTTTTAAATGTTTAATAAAAAAAAATATTTCTGGAAAGAATTTTAAGTAACTAATATGTTTCACACGAGAGGAATACATGAATTGTGTGTATAGCTTATGTTATATATGCGTGTCTACTCATTATAGAACCAAGCAGGAAATTTTGTAAGCATTAAAGGTGATTTGGTATTGGATGCTAAAATATGTCGTTGAACGCCAGACAATCGAAGGGTGAATATGAAATAAAAGATTGATAATTTGTTGATGTTCTATGACGTGAAATTTTAAGTATACGGTGAAACCCACCTGAACTCGTTAAATCATCCTTACTACAACAGACTCTTAGGGGTTAAGGCCGTCTGCCTATTGGCAGATTTCTGGACAGGAGATGTTTTGTTTTTACGTAGTATTGTCAGCCTTACGTCCAACGCTTTACAGTCATGTCAGACAGGGGACCTATGGTTTAAAGGGGATTCCGTACAACTACAAACAACCATGGCACAGGCGGGAATTCGAACCCAAACCTGTGGCACCGAGAGCCAGAGCGCTAATCACTCGATCATCTGTCCTCGAACTCGTTAAATACTAATGTTTTCCAAAACAACTGATGCATTGGCTAATTAGTTTCTTAAAAATTGAAGTTATTCTAATTGTAAAAAAATATTAAAAGTATGTATTGCTCTAAGTGATGGTCTCTATTGTCATGGTAAACTATGATTTAAGATAAATTCTCTCTCTGATTACGAAATTTTTTATTTGTGATTTACTATGCAGCCTTAAGATTAAAATGAAAACTTTTAAAATTATTTGTTATGACTTTATGGCTTGCTGAGTTTCTTAAAATAAAAGTTTAATGAAGCATAATCAAATGAAAACAAATACTTTTAATATGTCAAAGCCGTCTTCTTTGCTTAATTTTATTACTTAGATTTATAGCACAAGCTATGTATAAAATCTAATTCTTTTTATCATCTAATTAGGGTTTAACTTTTTTCCGACCTGTAAGCTGAAAACATAAATTTCTTTTTTTTTCTCTAACGGTAGATTTAAATACAAGAAGTAAACAATATATATCAAACAATTAATTATGTTTCATTAATTGTTTGATATATATATATATTTTTTTTTTCTTCGTTATTAAACAAGAATATTTTACTTGCATACATTTAACTCAATACACTTTAATATGATTTTAATCTCTTTCTATATGTTTTAAAATTTTGATTTAATGAAGCTTCATTTAATTGGAATGAGAACAGTCAATAAAAGTAGGAGATTTGACAAGACACCATTCATGACACACTACACATTTAACGGTTCTTTTTTTTCCAATTCCTACTATTAGTTCCCACTCTCCTATATATATCTTGTTAAAATTTTCAATCGGTAATAAAATACTTTTTTTATTCATCCACTCAAGTTAAAAAATACATTTTTTGAACTTGTAGGGGATGACACTTGCTGTTAATACAGTTTTTTCAAATATTAATTCAGTAATTTTAATTAATTAATTTTAGTTTTTTAGATTTAAGTTGCATATATCTAATAATAGATGACGCCAGATGTAAAGGAAAATTTCAACTTTATTTATAAAGGAATTTTCTGCAATATAGTGAAAAAAAGTAGGAATTGACTTAAATTTTTTTTAATATTGTTTGTTATTCGATTGGTAAAGATATTTCTCTGTAAATGTAATGCAAGTTGTCCAAGCTTTAAAAGAGTATTAGCTCTTCTTAACAAACATCAAAATTGTGCCATTAAGGACTCTACATCACATTCTCTAAACATGTTGCTACTAGCAATAATTTGTTGCATATATTACCCAAGAGGATTAGATGATCTGTAGGATATTAATGGTGATTTCACTGTATTATAATTAATGCTACATTTAATAAAATATCGGACGGGAAAAAAAAACGCTTTTTCCTTATTCGACCTCACGGACCCATTAACCCAAGTTCACTGAGCCTCTCCCTGAAGGGGATAGTTTTTCTTAACCTTTTTAATCTATTTTCTTGACTTACTGCACCTATAACAGGAATATGGATATGCACCTGCTCTCTGAACCTCCGGGAAGGCTTCTTCATAAAGACATTCTTTTCTATTTATTTAAATTTTATCAGATAAACAGACGCTATGTTGAAAGATGACTTACATGGAGAAAAATAATTTATTTTGTACTTCATCGTTTTATAATTCATATATAATCGTATAGGCTAGATAAATTTTGACCATATACTCCTATTGTGGACAACTCTAGAGATTGTTACAGTTTGGCACATTCTGGACTTTCCTTGGCAAAACATAACAATTCAAGTAGTAATATTTAAAAAAAAAGTCCTCCATTAAGAATACTAATCCTTACTAATAGATTTTAGTATTTTTGGAGTAAAAATACTAATCCATACTAATAGATTTAGTATTCTTGGAGTAAGAATACTAATTACTAATAGATTTTAGTATTTTGGAGTAGGAATACTAATCCTTACTAATACATTTCAGTATTTTTGGGTAAGAATAACTAATCCTTACTAATACATTTCAGTATTTTTGGAATAAGAATACTAATCCTCACAAATACATATTTTTGGAGTAAGAATACTAATTCTTACATTTTAGGATTTTTGGAGTAGGAATACTAATCATTACAAATTTTACATTTTTGTAGTAGGAATACTAATTACTAATACATTTTAGGATTTTGAGTAGGAATACTAATCATTACTAATACATTTTAGTATTTTTGGAGTAGGAATACTAATCATTACTAATACATTTTAGGATTTTGGAGTAGGAATACTAATAATACATTTTAGGATTTTTGGAGTAGGAATACTAATCATTACTAATACATTTTAGATTTTTTGGAGTAGGAATACTAATCTGCATTACTAAATAGATTTTAGTATTTTTGGAGTAAGAATACTAATCCTTACTAATACATTTTAGTATTTTTTTAGAATACTAATCCTTACTAATACATTTTAGTATTTTGGAATAATACTAATCCTTACTAATACATTTTAGTATTTTTGGAATAAGAATACTAATCCTTACTAATACATTTTAGTATTTTTTGGAGTAAAAATACTAATCCTTACTAATACAAATTTTAATGCTAATTAGGATTTATTGATATCTACTGAGTAACCAAAGATAAGAATAAAATAAATGTAATAAAATTCTATACAAATTGATAATATTTCGGAAATAATGAACGATTTTGCCCTGAAAATGAATTTTATTTATTCAATAGTTGTATTTAATTTATAAATACAATAGTTAAATAACTATTTTAACATATGTCAACATTTATTTATTTTTATGAACTTAAAGAATATGTAGTTCGAAAATAGTTCCAATTCCGCGCATCCAAATGTGTTAGTAAATTTAATAATCTGCTTCATATTGGTTTGTATGAAATTTCTAACATTGATTCTATTTAATATCAATTCTTTTGATATTAAATAGAATCTATTTTTTGTTTATTAATATTTTGAATGTGCTTTTTTTCAACCCGGAAGCATAAATTGAATAAATAATATCTCAGTATACATATTTATGAAATTAATTCATTCTTCTATATACATGTAAACAAATTTTGACCTGAAATCTTTCCCTAACTCATCAATGCATGAAAATTGTAACCTCTCATTAAAATAAGCGATTTTGTTTTGGACCACTAATTAAAACCGGTTTAAAAATAGCAACCGTTTTCTTCAACTTCTGGATTCTGTTTGAGTGACACTACTTTATTTATTCAATACGAAATGTGACTTAGTTTCGAAAGTACTCATATTCAGATGCTACCATATATGTGTATTATGAAATATTTTAGATTTATTTTACATATTAAATGTTTAACGTTCTCGTTAAGAAAGTATATTAATGATATTAGTGATAAAATAATTTCATATAGACATCATGCTCTGTTTTGAATTCAAATTTTTAAATATTAAATTAAGAGGAAAATTCATTGACAAAACTAAGGCATTTTTAGCCTTCATAAGTTATCCATGTCTTTTACTAATTTAAGTTTGAAATTTTCAACTTTCATTGTTTGAATACAATGAATGTATTGAAAAGAGTATAACAAACATATTATTAAAAATCCTTTAATTACCACTAATAAATGACGAATGTTTTTAAAAATTAAAAATCAAATGAATTAATATTTAATTATTTAAAGGAATTAATTTTTAAATCAAATGAATTAATGATTATTTAATTTTTAAATCAAATGAATTAATGATTATTTAATTTTTATGGTATGGATTTTCGATGTTTTATTTTTGATATGCCCACGATTTTACTGATAAGATATGTACAAATCAAGATCATATTTGAGATTCTGTTTGAGTTTTTAAAACTGACTTCGTTACAAATTCGAAATTGAGGGAATGTTGACATTGAATTAAATTCATAGGGCTTCATATATGTTTCAAATTAATTATCGAAATCGAATTTACACGAAGCTTTGAAATTAAATGAAACGTATCTAAATATCTTTTGATGCAAAATTTTTATCAAATATTTAGGTATTAAAAATAATAGTTTAGTGGAAATGTTAATATATTATGACGGAAATTGTAAAACCGATTGATTATCAGTTATTTGCCTTTTAGTTTGATAATGCAATGCATACATAGCACGCATAATCCATGAGTTTTAAAGACTGCAACAAGTGTTGCACTTTTGCCCTTGTTTAATATTTTTTCAATGTCAAGTGCCAACTTAGCATTATCTTATAGGAAGTTTAATGCATGGATATTATACACATCAGACCTTTTGCCACCTTTATTTAAACAGAACTTTTGCTGAACTTTTTAGAGGTTAACTACTCAGTTAAAATTAATACATGATTATAAAATGTTTTACATAAAGAATATATATAGTCTGATTATTGAAATAAGACTGTTGATTCTGTTTCAAAATCCTGTGATAGTCCTGTAATAATAAATTGAAATTTTCGATGTAGTATTACAGAGCCAATATTGAAATTGCGGAAAAGACCGTTGCTTTAGTTTTAAGTTGTAATTTGAAACTAATTTAAATTCTTACCATCCAATTTTATTATTCAATAGCAATTTTAATGCTATTAAATATTACTTACTATAAAATTTTATCGACATTTAAATTAATGTCATCTGCCACAGAAACATTTTATAATGTTTGCATGATGTTAATTTTAAAATAGACAATTTTCAGTTTTTTTTATTAATGCAGATAGTTTTACAGGTTCCAAAGTATTTTAAAATTGTTGACATTTGATATTGCAATATGAATTACTAGGCGTGGTATAATTGCCTTATTTGATTGTGCTATAGGGCATTGATAGCAGCGTTGTCTTTTAGCAAGAATATAAAAATTGAATGTTGTGGAATCATATTACTCTTACCATATTTGTCTGTTTACTATTTTCCATTTGTCTTGCCTTTTGTCTTATTTGTTTTTGTAAGATAATAATGCAAATAAGTTGTTTGTAGTGTCTGAGGTTTTTTTCAATTCCATAACTTCTTTATAAATGGAGGGTTTGGTTTATTTTGTTGCTCTATGGTTATTTTATGCAGTTAAAAATGGAGGGAGAGAACATCTAAAAACACTATATAATTTCTAAAATTAGTTTCTTTATCCCACCCTTCCAAATCAGTGCATTGTAAATAAAATGCAAGCTGGAAGCTTTGCTATAAATGTTAAGAACTTACAATTAACCTTTGCTTTCCCTAAAGAAAACCTTGTCCAAATTATCAATGAATATTTGACAGAAAAGTTTACAGAGATAATTTACCATCAAGACCAAACTACAATTGAATTTAACAATTGCTTTTCATATTTTGAGTTTGAGACAACAGTGAGTTTTGAGACAAAATTGTCTAGAAAAGACAAATCTGTCTGTTTAAAAGAGATGCAATCACCAAAAGATTAGCTGCACTATATACACTTCAGGAAAATGGAAGCAGTGATACAAAAAAAAAGTGATTGAGTTGCCAAAACTCTGGAATACAAAAAGAAAGTTCAGACTCATAGATCTTCTGAAAAACAATCTATCATAATTTTAAGAAGGTTGTGACAATTATGAATATTGGAATTTCAAAATTAATTTAAATAAATAATAAAAAAAACCTTTCCAAGACTTTGACATTTTTTATTTCTCCTTGTAATAAATAGAGAAGCTGTGATATTGTCTATTTATATATACTATATATGGGAGAAAAGATGCAAGTAATTAAAGTTAAGGTTCACGTTTCCCTGCTATAATTGTCCCATTCATCTCATCCAAGGAAACGCCAATCCTTCACTCTCTTCTCTAAACATTCTATAGAACGTCCTTCTTTATGAACAAAAAAAAATGCATAAAGACATGAACGAAAAGAGTAAAAAAAAAAAAAAATCCCAGCACCTGGTCCTTTTCCACATAACGAGTGCCAGAAGTAGGTTAGTTGGTAAACCTCGTCTCCTGGCGAAGATGCTCCCTCCAGTCGAATTGGAGCGGGTCAGCCAAGAACACACTCACGCCTCTGTCTCTTGCACCATTCCATCTCTGCATTCGCGAGGAGACGGTCTCTGCTTCCGCGTGCTCTCTAAGGGGGATGAAGGTGAGACATGCAGGATCACGTGACTTAGATTAAACGTCTGCTTCGGACACCTGTGGGATCGGTAACCCCCCTGGCACCCACCCCTCGCGCATACAGGAACGGGCCTCAGTGAGTATTTTTGTATTTTTATGCATTGATGTTTGGAGAAAAAGTACTACGATTTAAGTGTTTTAATAGTGACGATTTAAAATTGTTTTAATGGTTTGCTAATAATTCAGGGCATCGTAAGTATTTAATATATTGGGGAAGAGAGTACACAAATTTAAGTAGTTTAATGGTTTGTACAATTAAAAAACAATCTAATATATATATGGCTAATATATTCATGGGGCATCGTAAGTATTTCAGTACTTTTGTATTTTTTTGCCTGATGTTTTTAATTTGGTTAATAAATTGAGAGTAATAAATTGTTTTTAAGTATTTTTAGTTTATTGTTTTAATAACGGCTTGGTTAATAAATTGTTTTAATGGCTTGGTTAATAAATTGTTTTAATAATGGCTTGGTTAATAAATTGTTTTAATAATGGCTTGGTTAATAAATTGTTTTAATAATGGCTTGGTTAATAAATTGTTTTAATAATGGCTTGGTTAATAAATTGTTTTAATAACGGCTTGGTTAATAAATTGGTTAATAAATTGTTTTAATAACGGCTTGGTTAATAAATTGTTTTAATAACGGCTTGGTTAATAAATTGTTTTAATAACGGCTTGGTTAATAAATTGTTTTAATAATGGCTTGGTTAATAAATTGTTTTAATAACTTGGTTAATAAATTGTTTTAATAACGGCTTGGTTAATAAATTGTTTTATATTGTTTTAATAACGGCTTGGTTAATATATTGTTTAATAACGGCTTGTTAATAAATTGTTTTAATAGGCTTGTACTGTTATGGCGCCAACGCTAAATTTGAAATCATAAATTATACTAAGTTTAAGTTAAAAGAACATAGAAAAATATTACAATTACTTAACTTTAATAATTTCATAAGTGAATAACTTATTGTAGTTCAAAGTGTTATAATTGAAAAGAAAATCGACTACTATAGATAGTTATAAATACTTCCTACTTTAATAAAACATGTGCATTGTACAAGTGCAAACGTACTATACATAAAACATGTGCAAACATGTACTATACTTGTGCATTGTTATATTAATATGTTCATAATAACATCTTTTGGTTATTTTTAAATTCATATTTGTCTGCTTAAATAAAAAAAAATAATGTAAGTACAAATAGTTTCGAAAGTGAATAAATTGTAAGTATTTTTATGTAATGGGAATTCATGATTTTTAATAATTATTTTACTATACTTTTGACTTGTTAATAAGTATCTTCAGTTGTATTAATAAGAAAAGAGTATTTCCTTTATTGCTTTATTCCTTTATTTATCCTTTTTATTGTACTGATTGGCTTTGTCTTTTAGTACGGTTAAAAAGTTGTATATTAAGTATAAATAAATAATAAATATTCATAATTATTAAATATTAAAGTTATGTTTCACAAAGCTCCTGTAATTACTTGACCTGAGAATATAACCAGGGGAATCATATTTGAGATATAAAAACATAAATGGAAATTCAAATATTGATATTTTTTCTCAAATAGTGTTTACATAAATGTTAAGAGATAAGTTTCCCCTATTCTCATTGTAAAACTTATTTGAATAATTTTTTTCTCTATATTTATTAAAATATTTTCGCGTTTTTTAACCAATGACTAAGAAATTTTTATATAATTTTTATTTCATAGTTTAAATTTTTATACAAATTTCATTTAACATTCTTGCATGATATTTATGATTTTAAAAGAAAACTGTAACGTTTAAAAACAGTATCGTAGTTTTAAATACAGTGATGTTTTCTAATACATCCATTATGCCTTCACTTCAGATATCTGTCCAATTAATTGATGTTTTGCCCATTCGACAATTCAAATTAAACAACCATGAATTAGCATCAATCTATAAAGTTTTCCTAGATGCAAATTACAAAATATGAGTATTTTTTTTTTTTTTGTAATTTGCTTCTAAAAAAAGCAATTTCATCCCAAATCAATTTCCAATTACTTAAATAGCCAATCCATAATCATAATGTACCATAACTTCCTTTTGAGCTTTATTGACCAACAGTAATGCCACATAAAAAAAAAAAAAAAACAGTAGCGTTTTCTAATACATCCATTACGTTTTCACTTCAGATATCTATCCAATCAATGGACGTATAATCCATTCGTGCCAAATTAATGAATAGCGAATCATCATCGATATAAAGTTTTCCTCGATGCAAATTACAAAATAAGATTATTATTATTTTGTTATTTACTTCTACAAAGAATCAGTTTCATCAATATCAATTTCAATTCATAATCATAATGTACCATAACTTCTTTTGAGCTATTTATTGACCAACAGTACTGCAACATAAAAAAAACAGTAACGTTTTTAAATATCATTACACTTTCACTTCAGATATCTATTCAATCAATGGATGTGTATTCCATTCGTGCCAAATGAATCAATCGTGGATTATCATCGATATGAAGTTTTCTTAGATGCAAATTAAAAAATAAGATTATTATTATTATTTTTTGTAATTTACTTCTAAAAAGAATCAATTTCATCAATATAAATTTCAATTAATAATCATAATGCACCATAACTTTTTTGAGCTATTTATTGACCAACAATAATGCAACATAGAAACGATATCTGTCCAATTAATTGATGCGTTGTTATGTTGTGATTGTGTTATCCATTCATACCAAATTAACCAACCGTGAATATCATCAATCTATAGTTTTCCTGGATGCAAATTACAAAATAAGATTAATTTTTTTTAAATTTATTTCTAAAAAGAATCAATTTCATCCAATATCAATTTCAATTATTTCAATTGCAGATTCATAATCATAATGTACCATAGCTTCCTTTTGAGCTATTTATTGAGCAACAGCAACATTTCCCATGACTCTACATACCAATCTTTAATTCCGCTTTCGCTTTAATACATGCCAAGCTGAACTTTATTGTCCAACTAGTTTATATTTAACCGTAATCATGGACTTCTTTAACAATTTCAAGACGAAAACTTTTTCTGATTCGTCTCAACGGTAATTCATTATTTTTTTTCAACTGTAATTTCCCATCACGAATTTGACCCAGCTGAAATAACATCATTAAGAATTTCAATATCTTTGTTTGTCTTCTTTTTTATCTTTTCCTTTTAAAGCTTTTAAAATGGAAGCTTTTTATTGATGGTTAAAAATAGCTAGCGTGAAAAGTAATGTTAAGATTGTGATCCCTTACTCCTTTGGGTTTCTTTTATATTGAAGACGGTTAATAAGTAAACCGAAAAGAACTGGTTTTAACATATTTGTTATGGTTTGATAATACCATTCTTTCCATATTATTATGCTTTAATTAATAGTTACTTCAACGGAGGAATATTTTTGATTAAATTTTAAAGATTCCTTTTTGTTAATTTTTATGTAGTTTAAAACAAACGAATTGATATTTGTTGAACAATTTATCTACATTAATTTGCTTGATTTAATTTCTTCACACAAGCAAATTATATTTAATATAAGTTAATATTAAAAATGACCAGTTTTACCGGGTTTTTTTAGAGTTATTTTGTAAAGCAAGTTTATTAAGCAATCTTATAGAATTATTTGTTTTTCTATGTTTGAGGAATTTTAGTTATTATTGAAAGCATGAGGTTTTCATTTTAAAAGTAGTAAAATAAAGCAAATAGTTTAATTTCCAACCTATTATACACATTAAATTGTGTAATGAAACTTTCTTATTTTAAAATATTTCGCAAAGAATTTTTAAGAAAGAATAATTTAATTAAGATATAAAAAAGTTAAAACCAGCAATTTAGCAAAAATAATTTTAAAATAATTTCTTTTTGTACGTCATAAATTTTCATATTTCCATTTTCTAAAGAAATTGGATAATAAGTAGTCAAGCATATGATCAATAGCATATTATGAGATGAAATTGATTTCTTGAAATGTTTTCAAATATAAAATTGCCTTAAGAAGTACAAATAATATAAGAATTTAAAGAGAAATTAAGTTTCATTAACTTCTTAAGATAAATTGATAAATATTTGTATGCTAGATTTTTTGAATAGAAATTATTCTGGAATAAATTGAAAAAACTAAAATTATTTTATTTGCTGATTTAAAAAACAAAAAACTAGCCTGAACCAGTCGCATTTCCTTCTGTGTAATAAAATTAATTTTTAAAAGTTATAATATTAATCTGCATAGATAGATTATCTAACACTATCTTAAATAAATGTCCTTAAGTTATGACAAAGTCTGTGTTAGATAAAATTGCTGCATTTACGAAAAGTATGAAGATTTCTTAGTTTATGTAATCATTTTATAAAGTATTGCTGAAATAATATTAATGATTGCATATGTGAAATTTTATTACTTATTTTTTTTTCCTACTATATCTAGCTGGCTGCATTGCAGTCATTGCAATCAAATAGTTTTTGTTTCTGAAAAAGTTAAGTGCAGCAATTTTATGGAAATGTTTCATATTTTAAATAAATCATTAAAAATGGATTTTATATAATAAATACGAAGCAAAAATCATATATTCGAGGTTTTGACAAAATTATGACGGGTAAATAAGGTTATTGAAGATAATTTGCTTATTTTTGCTATCATAAGATCACATCTCACCAGACCAAAACTTATAGTTATTAGGGGGGCCACATGTAGGGAAAGGTTTAATGCCTCACCTGCACAAGTATCAAATCAAATACTTAAGTTCAAAATGCCATCAATTTGAGACAGTATATCTCAACTGACATCGTGAACTCTTATCTGAGGTCAAGCATCTCCCATATTCGTTCAACATTTACTATACAGTGTGCAAATGCGGAAATATATTTAATATTCAAGGCAAGCCCCTGACCCAAAGGAGGAAATGTGTGTTTTACCCCATGACCCCCAATGCACCCCATAAAAGACCCCCTCAAAATGTATCCCAATGCCATGCCAAAGCACCGAGTACACCATCAACCTCATTTTCACCAAGTCAACAATGCGGGGAGAGGCAAATATGTCTTCTTTTTGTGCCAAGACCAATATCTTTGATGTCAAGGCAATAAATATGAATCTTCTGAATAATTTTATGAGCTGTCTTTGGATGGTTGGTGTCTTTTCAATGGAATCTCGGTCGAATGGGGAAACTTAAACCAGCTCAGGGATATTGACACGCAGATTAATAATAATAATAAAAAAAATGGTAAAGTTAACCTATGCTTTCTGATACGCACGACAGGGACTGTGCATAGTTGTCAAATCTGTTTTTTATAATTTTTTCCCCCTGTTCGTTTTTTTGTCGCATTTCGTGTCACAGTATGAGGTACTGACACTTTTATTTTTATGTCATAAACACTGCTATGTAGTTTCACGATTAAAAAATGGGCACGATTTCATAAAAACACAAAGGATTTTGTGTCCTACTTAATGCAGAGTGTAAAAACTAGGTCTTATTTTATTTTTAATACACATGTATGAATTTAAATACTTCTATATGTATAATTTAAATTCAATGTTTTCACCTCTATGGAATAAAAGGTAGTTGCATTGCCATGCTGAAATAATCAAAATCAGATATTTGATCATTTTAGTATGGGACTACATTTAGTTTTTTGAAATGCATTCTAAGAATGGCTACATCTCCTTCCTGGATGTCTTGTTAACAAGCAGACGTCATCAGACATGCAACTCAATATTTTATTGCAAACTCGGCGTGTTATCCTCGACGATCTTAAAAATGATCTCAATCGCATCTGATAAGTTCTTCACTATCCGTTATTGAATTTACAGTCTTAACACTAGATAGCAGCAGATTATATTATATTTTTCGTTTAACAGATTTTGCTACTAATTCACAGCAAACCTGAAGTAAAATATGCAATAAGCTTTATTACGATTTTTAATTTACAAATAATAATGTCCACTGAAAGTGTTCAGATTTTGAAACTGATATATTATATTCAGAAAACGTTTACAACACGTTAATTAAAAGTGTTATTGCAAGTTACTAAGGTAATATATAAAGGTAAATCATCATCATTGACGCAACAGCCCCATGGTGGGCCAAGGCCGTCTCCCCACCGACAGATGTCGAAACGTGAGATGTCTTTTTACGGAGTAGGGTTGTCAGCCCTACATAAGGGAAAATATCTTGTTCTAATATCCTGCTAATATAAGTTGAAATACCAAGTTACTTTATTACTTAGCTTAGTTTACATGTAATATATTAACTCTAAAAGTATTTCTAAAATAAATTTAGTTAATATGGATGTAATCTATTATGTAAAGAGTTTTAAGCTTCGCCAGTGTCTTTTAGTAAAAAAAATTGTTTCTCGTAAAGTTCTCAAAAATTTCCTAAGTAAGTTATACTTCTAAGTTCAGAAATAACCTTACTAAATTACTTCTTGGCATTACTATTTTACTAGCATTTAAATCATTTTCATAATGAATAATATTGGTTTTCATTCTATATTACCTATCTGGAAATATGAAAAAAATAAGAAGGGGAATATATTTTATGAAGAATCATTGCAGGATACAATGCTCCTAGTTTTTTCTTGGTGTTACTCCTTGCCAATATTTTTTCTTGTAAAGAAAAATATTGCATTATTTTACTAAAATTCGCCTTGGTTTTTGAAATGATGATATCAGCCCTTACCCCTCCCAAGTTTTAAACAATTTGTGTATAAAACTGCAAAAAAAAATTTTATAATTCCATTTTTAAAATTCCGTTTTGAATGTAAAGCAAAACATTTCTGATTTTAAAATCGCAAAAGATTATTTTGTTTTGAATATTATTCTTTCCGATGACGAATGACCAAGTTTCTCACTGAGTCACAAATGATTGAATTGTTTATCTCAAATGAAATTTGAATGAGAATTTTTCATTATTAAGGCACTATTTTTTTTAATTAATTAATAAAAATTTCGAATAATTTTTAAATAAATTGTTATAAAATATTGCTTTTTACTAAATCAATGAGCACTTAAGGAAGTCAACAAAAACAGGAGATAGAGGTTGCTATGGCAACCAAGGTTAAAATAATCGTCGTCGTTTTTATTCTTTTGTTCAATAGACACAAATGAGAAATGTCAAATGATTTAAGATATTTTTTTGTGTTATTTCACACAGCCATAGATGTTTTATTCATTGTTCCCGATTTAAACCAAATATTTGTGCATTTTTATGAAAATTAAATGTTTCAAAGTATGTTTTAGTCTTGTTTGTGTTCTCTTTCAGTCATGGTTCAAATCTTTTATCTATGTTATTGAATCTTTTTAAAAGTTTGAGACTATCAATTCAACTTGTTTAGGATTTGAATTGTTTATTTTTCTGAGACACCTTTGCATTTTTTTAAATTCATATTTTCTGTTTACTTACTGAGGAGTAAGCCATTTTTTAAATAATAAACTGTTCACAGTAGTTTGATTTTGACCTTTATTATTTTTTTATTCTTCCATAGCAATTTTTGATGTATTATAATCTTTTAGAGGCATTTCCTGTTTTAGAGTATTGTTAATGTTTATACTAAGACACCTTTTCATAAATAAAGAAAAAATTTCTAAATAAATACTATTTATAATGTCCAACCAACTCTAAATTATATTTTAATGATGAGCCCTTGATCTGATCCTATTCACACCTGATACTGTGGATTTTGTATTAAATTTAGCATTATCTATTTGCACCAATTTATCTTATTACGTTACACTTAGAGGACAAAGGAAATCTATAAGGATAAAAAAAAGCTGTATAAAACATTTAAAATTTAGAATGCTTAACTACTTTAATATTTTACTCGTACTATCCAAGTTAAAAATAATTTTGTACATCATTTAATTTTTAAAAATTTTTGTGATTCAAATAATGTATAATCGTTGCAGTTACAAACTTTTTGTAAAATTTCGAAATCATTTTAAAAAAATCATTTATTAGATTTTCATTATTTTCTAATAATAATAAACAAATTTTTGTTAATTTAATGTTTTCGTATAAAATTTTTGTATAGTTTTAATGAAATAAAATTGCCGTTTTAATATAAAAAAGGCAAGCTAATTAGACAGTTTAAAGGCAGCTTTTGCTAGGCAGATAATTAGAAAGCATTAAAGAAATATAATGGGAAATTCATTATCTTAATTTGATTTTAAATTGTGTAATATTTTAGAAGTTTCAATAAAAATTTATTAATATGAACACGTTATTTCTCTACGATCAGGATTACAACCTATATTCATTAAACAGTGATTTTTAATTTATTTAAATATCTTCTACTAAATTGGTTTATAAATAATATTTCATCTATGTTATCTAAAAATTTCGTTTACTGTTATATATATATATAGAATATCCTGATTGGATAAAATTGGGAACAAAGAATAAAATTTTCTATCGGAATGAAAATAAACTATTATAACTGATCTTAAAACTTGTTTTTAAAATTAATTTGATTTTAAAATTTAATTTCCTTTTTAGTTCCAAATATTTGTTCAAAATTTTATTTATATTTTATTAATTGTACAAAATTAAAAATTACAAATTTTAATTAAGAATTAGTTTAAAATTAATTCTTAAACCAAAATTAACTTCAGAATTTTATCCATATTTTGAGAAAATTTTCAATTTTGCATTAGCAAAACGTATTTTATAAAAGTTTTTCTCCAAAAAGAATTTCGAATATTAGATTTACTTAAATATTTATTCATAAAAAGAATAAATTCAATTTGAAATACTTGTAATTTTGACATAATGCCCACTACTTAAAGGTTAAAAAAAAAAAAAAAAAAAAAGTGTGATATTGTTTTGAGAAATCAATAATTATAGTTCTGAAGTCAAATTGAGTTGGGCGTTATACTTGAATTTTTATAAATATATATTTAAATTTTTGTACTCTTTGAATAAAAAAAATTAACTATTTTTAATATCAATTTTGATCTATTTTTTGAATCTTTAAATTTTAGTAAAGTGACTTATTTCTACTCTTAAAACTATGTTATTATGAAATATTTCCAACAATTTACTGTACCTTAATTTTTTTTTAATTAAGTAGACAGATATGTCCGTTATTATCATATCGATATTTTTCGAATATGCAGTATTAATTATTTCCAAAATGACAAACGTTACTTTTGATTTGTTGTATTTTTTATGAACTATAAATTTAAAATCCACCTTTATACTTATTTGAAGTAGTGAAAATCTAAAATCAGGTTGCGATGCAATTTCGATGCACATATTTGAATTAAAAAAATAATTTCTAACCAAACCTTTGAAACCATTACAAAAACTTTCATTCCAAAACAATTAAATTTCACAATGATTTTTACAATTATCGACAGTTATGCTGCTAATTAATCAATAATCATTACATCTGTAAAAGAGATAGTCTATTAAGTTAAATATTTTATTTTTATTTATTTTTTGTGTTTTGATAAACTATTAGAAAACGTAAAATTAATATTCTCATCAGTTAAATGTCCTTACTATGGCAAAAGTTAAGAAACAAGATAATCAATTTAATGTACTACTGTGTCCAAAAGTAAAACCAATTTTCAATTTAAAATTCCGCGGCTTATGGAATTTTTTTTTTTTTTTTTAGATTGCTGACACTGTCTTTTTATATCTGTGTGAAATTTAACTTCAAAATATTCATTAGTGTTTGAGTTACGCTTGGCTTTGTGAGACGCTAAAACTGATTCCGGCGATTTTTGAAATGTCTGAATTAATTGAGCAAAGAACTTGCATTCAATTTTGTTTGCGGAAACTTATAGAATGTTGCAGAAGGCATTCGCTGAGCATTCCTATATCGGAAAGAGATGTTTAGAGGTGATATAAACAGTTCAAAGGAGGCAGAGAACATGTTGAAGACGAACAGCCCTCTGGTCGATCACCAACCTCAACCGACGAAGCTCATGCCCAAAAAAATTAACGATTTGGTGTTCGCAAACCATCGATTTACAATTAGAATTTGCTGATGACGTTGGTTCAAAAGGATTGGTCAATTATTTTTGGGCCTCTAACGCGTCACATCTCGATTGGTTCCGAAAACACTGAATGCGCAGCTCACACTGCATTGATTTTTCGTGACTTTTTCACTAAAAATGAAACCCATATCGTTCCACAACCACCGTATTCACCTGATTTTGCACCGTACGACTTCTGGCTATTCCCTAAACTCAAAAGCACTCCGGGGACACCGTTTTGAATCAATTGAAGAGATTCAACGTGAACGTGTTTTGAAGGCTATCCCTGCCGATGAATTTTTAGCATGCATTGTGGATTGGGAAAAAATTTGGCGTAATTGCATTGTATCCGGAGGGATTACTTTGAAGGCGATGAAATAAATTTGGAAGAATAACTGCAAAGTTTTTGAAAAAAATAACTGGCTTTACTTTTGGGCACAATAGTATCCTTCTGGCATGTCGTATCAGTTATATCGAGTATTTTACAATTCTTTTTTTTTTTTTTTTTTTTTTTTGTCTTCAATAATAAAAAAAATTAAACCTCCAAACAATCGTAAATTAGTTACGAAAGAAAAAGTTTAAATTAAAAATTGCTTTGTGTTTATATTAATAGAAACTTTGATATTGCTAATTTAAAAAAAGAAAATTAGATCCAACATTCATTATATTGGACAAAACAAAATCCTAATTTCCTTGAAAATTGATTATACAAATTGATATTTTCTTTTAAAACTGAATATTTTTAGTCAAATTTAATTTAAAATCAGACATGAGTTTCATAAATAATAACAAGGTTAATAATTAAAAACTGTTATTGTTATGTCTGTGACGGCAGATGACTGATGCGATAAGAGTTTTCTCTTCTAAAACAAGAATTTTTTTGAAAGACAAAAAAGCAAAGTCAAACTAAATGTTTCAACGTCTATGCGGTATGGTTATGATTATTCAGTAGATAGAAAGGTTCTTCTATTTCTAGAAAAGGAGGTGAAACGCTCTTTCATGCTGCTTATCGAGTTTTCTTTTAATTTTCTTGGAGGTGCCTGAAGTTTGCAGGGTACTACGCCTTCTTTGGTACTACTAGGATACGCTCAATTTACTATTTGCCTTTTCTCTAAAAAATGGCCTCAAATTAAAGTAACCGTATTCGAAAATTGAATTTAGTTATCATCAGTGGCGCAATAGCCCCATGGTGCGGTAAGGCCGTCTGCGTAATTGCAGATTTCAAAACAGATGATTTGTTTTGCATGATGAGGTTGTGTCCTAAGCTCAACACTCTACAGTCATATTAGACAGCGGCCTGAATGGCCGAGTGTTTGGCGCTCTGTGCCACAGGATTCGAGTTCAATTCCCGGCGGTACCATGGATGTTTGTAGTGGTTCGGAATCCACTTTAAGTCGTAGATCTCGGTCCCGTATGACTGTGTGACGGAGCCCAGGCAGACTTCTTACACACATCATTCCCAAACTGTAAAAAGAATATCTCAGCTCTAGGCACGGGGCCAGATGTCTGAATGGCTAGTACTCTGGCCCTCGGAACGCAGGTTTCGAGGGTTCGAGTCCTGGGAGTGCCATGTATGTTTGTATTGGTTGAGAATCCACTTTAAACTGTAGGTCCAAGCCTGTTTAGCTTTCGTGTGCACAAGATGACCGTAGAGTGACAAACCAAACCTGCTCTAGGCACAGTGATGTTGTGTAGTGTAGTCATATTAGACTGGCACCTATAGTTTAAAGTGGATTCCGAACATTACAAATAGACTTGAACCCGAAACCATGTGACACCAAGCGCTAGTCACTTGGTCATCCGGTCTCGAATTTAGTCATGTGTTCATTAATATTATAACCATTTGTATCAACTGAAAAGTGCAAAAATCTAAATTTTAGCCCATCAGAGCATTAAAATAAAGTATTTTTTTTAAAAATAATTTTAATAATGGTTAAATCTAGAACCGGATACTGTGCATTTTAGAAAGAAAACTTAATGTTTACATTGTTGCCGAGTTAATACTTTCTTGGTCACATAAAAGATTTTCGCCGGTTTCTTAAAAGCACCTTTATTGTATTTTTTTCCCAAGAAATAAAAGCCCCAATAAGTTTCGCTCCATGATTCTGAGCAAACGGATTCACTTTGGCAGCATTTCTTTACCAGAATAAGGCTCTTTTTTTTTTTCCTCCCTTTTAAACACGCTCTCCCGCCATGCGTCAAAATCAAAAGTTTCCTTTTGATTTGAGCAACCGTTCCATGTCTTCCCAAAGAGGTTACTCCACGCAGTCACACCCACCCTCACGAAAACTTCCACTTTTGCATGCAGCCGTGCTCTCTTCTGTGAAATGGGAGAGAAATTGGCTTTACACACACATTCACGAAGTCTGAATAGCATGCGAACGAGTTTGAAAAAGAGCGAAATTGAATTCTCACGGTATCGAATTTGGAGAATTCTTTCAGCCGTGGCAAAGACACGTTTTAAAAATAGTGTATTTTACATTGTATTTTAAAACTAAAGGAAAAATGTTTATTTAGATTAAACATGAAAGTTCTGCAGTTTCTAAATTTGTCTTGGTGAGGAAACTTTTTTTCCTAATTTCTTTTTCTAAAAAAAAAAGTACCTTAGTAAAAACAAATGTTACATATTTAACTTGGTTCCAGTTTTGCTGTCTTTTTTTAGTAAAAGTTGTCTCTATACAAAACTTCAAATTTTGGACAACATTTAAGTTTCTTTAAGTTGTTTTTCACACAACCTTCTGAAGTTTTTTTTTTTCTCTTAATTTTGTACTCGTTAAATTGTTAAATAATATACATGCATGCATATATAAAGTAGATTCACAGATGTAAAATAAGCTTTCCATATTTACCATTTTTCAATTTTGCAAAATTCACTGAATGAGGCTATATTACTTGACAAAGTCTGAATTTATGAGAATCAGCAGCAGCTGGAATGGAAGTACAATTACAAGAATTGATCACCCTAGTCATTGGCGCAACAGCCTCATTCTGGGCCAAGGCCGCCTGCCTATTGGCAGATTACGAGCCAATAGATGTTTTTCTTTTTATGGGGTAGGGTTGTCAGTTCAACGCTCAACAGCATATTAGACTGGGACCTACGGTTTAAAGTGGATTTCGAACCAATACAACCCGAAACCTATGGCACCGAGAGCCAGAGAGCTAGTCACTAGGACGTCAGGCCCCCAATAAAAAAGAACAGCTCAACCAAGAATTAATAATTTATAAAAATTATCAGTGGAGGGAATAATATTTTTTAATGCCTCTTATTTTGACCTATGGTCATTTGCTACCAGAGAGGTACATGCGTAGCAAATTCGGTGTAATTCAGGATATTCACGATGGACTTCTACAAACCGCACATATTTTGCATCTTAATTTTGTAGAGCTGGCATATGGGGATTGATATCATCCTTTCCTCTTCTAAAACTAGCAGACGTAATTTCCAGCCTACTTCTGCACCATTTGTTTTCCCAATATTTTGGGTATTTAATAAATACGATTGTTAGCAATTATATTTATTTGAAGTTCATGCAAGTTTAATACAGTATTTTCAAGTTTTACAGTATTTTCTTATAAGTAATTTTAATATAACTATTTAAAAGAAAAGTACATTTGGAATGAAATCTGAAAGTCGCTCATTTTTTTTTCCCGCTGTGACATTTCTTTAAATTAACGCATGCATTAAATAATTTTTTACCAATTCTGGAATTTGTATTTTAACTAATGTTTTGATTTATGTAAATTCTTGCTATACATACGGTGCCCTTATGATACCTTATGCAATTATTAATGTTTTATGCAATTTAATTTTCTGTTGATATAATTAGTTTCTGTTGAACCACTGATGGAAAGAATTCATTATTATTAATGTATAGTGAAACTCTTCAGAGCTTGTAGTATTCAAACCAGACAAACAATCTCACTCAATTCTTGCCCTAACCCGAAAAGGGCATGAAGATATAGTTAAAATAAATCTATCTTTAACTAGATGGCCTTCCT
This sequence comes from Caerostris extrusa, assembly GCA_021605095.1. Classification (NCBI taxonomy): domain Eukaryota; kingdom Metazoa; phylum Arthropoda; class Arachnida; order Araneae; family Araneidae; genus Caerostris; species Caerostris extrusa. The sequence continues at coordinate 96,888 of BPLR01014723.1, forward strand.
TCTGGTCTCCAATCTCTAAACCAGTATTTCTCAAATATTTTAAAATTGAGACGCATTTAAAATCCTACAAATAATTGAAGGCATACTATATTAAAAATTGTTTGAAAAATATTTAATTAAATCGAATATTACAGAAGAAATTAGTTAAAGGAAAAATTTAAAAGTATGTTTTATTTTTTTTTTTTTTATTTTTTTTTTTTTTTTTTTTTTTTTTTTACGAGGAACATGAGTCTGATGTATCCTATTGATTTCTCCAAAGTTGGGCATTTATTTGAAAAACAAATTCTTATTTTTCTCGACAATACATTGAAGATATTCTCTTTTTACATTTAGTGTTTGTGAGGATAGAAAATCATAATTCACATAAATATGAAATTGATAGTTGTAGCAAAATGTTCCACAGTTTCAAAACTCCAATGATCTTGGTTTAAATAGAAAAATGACAGCTGTCATTAGTGTTAAACCAAGACATTCGAAGTTTCCATGAATGGATTTTTTAAGTCAATCACATTCAGTGTCAAGTTATAAAAAATAACTTAGTTTTTCTTCTAAACTTATTAAATGCCCAACTGTTATTGGAAGTGTTTTTTACCAATGGAAGCATTTCCAAATTACCTTCATCAACTTTTCATTTCCAGTTATGTAGTTTCTCTCAAATGCTTTCAATTTGTCAGTGGATGTCAAAATATTTTCTTCCCTTTTTATGCCAGTATTCAAAATATCGAGCTGTTGAAATATATCGGCCAAATAACGTAATTTAGTAATCCAAAATTCGTACTGAAGGCGGTTACAAAATGTAATTGTTTCATCTCTTCAAAAAATGCAAGAAAGTCTTATCTTGGGTCAAGTGCACACCATTTGACAGATCTCGTTTTAATACAGTTTCCCATATGAACTACTTGATGTAAATTTCTCATAAATTTTTTCCCTATGAAGAAAACGAGTTACTGGCTTGTTTGTGAGCACTCTGGTTTGCTTTTTAGTCGCTATATCTTCTGGGGCAAAAGGCAATATATGGTTTGCTACACGACGCCATATTAACATACTTTGCTACGTAACCAAATATTCTTGCCTTTCAAAATAAAGTTGTCATATGTCCCCTGACACTATAAAATTGTTCATCTCTTCTGAGATCAATTATGCTATAGAGATAAATTTATCTGGTGAAAATGAACACACACACACACACACACACACACACACACACATTGTTTTCTGAAGAGTATTTTGCCTGCGTGTCTTTCAGAAGAAAAATTTTGTAGTAAAGAGTTACTTTGGAATTTTATCATTTACTCTACTCTGTTCAAATTAACAAACTGCTTTAATCAAATGGCCAAGGACTAAACATTAAAAAAATTTTTTTCTTACAAAAATAAATTCTTTTGCAAAAGCATATGTGTATTCCATCTATTATATAAAATCTGAATATTTAGCCTGCACATATTTAATGATTAACGATTATTTTCTTTTATTTCTTATAACATTTAAATATAATATCAAATGACAGCTTCATCTCACTATTTTTTCTTATATTAATTAGATGTTTGAAATGACATGCCAAAAAAAAAAAAAAAATCGTGATCTATTTATTACTAAATGAAAATTTTTTTTATTTTTGAGCAATTTTAATTTTTAGTTTTAATTTAATTTTAATTTAAAACTAAAGAGTATTTCACTTTACCAAAATCAAATGCATTATGCTTACTCTGGTAATTATTAAAGCATGCTATTACCAATCATTCATTTACCTCTGAAACAAAGAAAAACTTTTTAAATTGAAAAGGAAAAAAAAAAAAATAAAACATCAGTATTCTTCAAAGTAAATAAAAAAAACTTTATATGATGATGAAATTTTTATTTCTTTCGGTGTTTTTCTTTCAAATATTTCATTTGACTATTTAACTGTAACTTTAGGGCCTTTAATTGTTCCAAAAAGTTTCCCATAGTGATATATTTAAATCATAAATAGGAAGTTTATCAAAGTTAAAAGTTTTATAAGTGAGCAATTTAAAAATATTTACAGTAATAAACCAATTTATATTGAAATTAATGACCATTAATCATATAATAAACAGGAAGTGATAATAATGAAAGGTTGGTAAAGATAATATATGAAAAACACTAATACCTTTAAAAATGCAGGTCATAGCTTTGCATCATGAGCTTTGTGGATATGAACAGTTTTTTTTAAATTTTAATAAGAGTCCAAAAAAATTAATTTCCTTGCATTAAAAAAAAATTATTGAATTGTCCTGGATTTAAAAAATTATTGAACTGCCCTGGATTTAAAAAAATTATGCCCTGATTTAAAAAAAATTATTGAATTGCCCTGGATTTAAAAAAAAAATTATTGAATTGCCCTCGATTTAAAAAAAATTTATTGAATTGCCCTGGATTTAAAAAAAAAAAAAAATTGCCCTATTTGAATCGCACTGTATTTTTCAAAAAACAATTTAATTGATTTGCAACTTATTTTGCAAAAAAAATTTCAAATTGTTTTGCACAAAGGATTTAAAAAAGAAAATTACATTGAATTGCACTGATTTTTTTTTTTAAAAAGAAAATTATTGAATTGCACTGTTCAAATTTTTAAAAAGAAAATTACTGTTGAATTGCACTGCGATTTAAAAAGAAAATTTTGTTTCAGCAGAATAAATAAATAACTTAACGAACATCATTAAATATTAAATTGCTTTTAGAGTTCAATCATTTTTTTTTCATAAATAATAATAATAATAATAACAAATGAATTTGTTTAATCTCTGGATTTTTATAATAAAACAATAATAAATTGAACCCTAAGGATCGTTTGACTGAACTAAAACGGTATTTGATAAATATGTATTTTTTTGATTGTGTTGTTATTAAACCATTTAAAAATGAAATATACATTAAACTTCATTTTTTTTTGCGCATATATTTAATTTTATTTATTCGCTAAAAAAATTTCGTCTCTAGAGGTTAAAAGACTGAAATACGTGAATAAGTTATTTGTTAAGAGTTTTTCTACATTTTTTAATTCTTGCTAGATAGAAATAGTTATAAAACAAAGGCTGCTCTAAAAAAATTTGGATACGCAAAAAAAATTCCAGAATAACTGTTCAAATTTTAAAATAAACAATAAAACTAAAATTAATTTTATGAAAAAATTCAAATTTTTGTTGTTAAAAACCCTTCAAATTACATTTCTCTCCTATAAACCCATTGTGTTTGAAGAACAGCACAATACAGATTCAATCAATACCATTTCTCTGCAAAATTTATGAAATGTGTAGTTTATATTAATAATTTGATTGCTTTTGTATTTTTTATAGATTTCAACTTTGTATGTTAATTCATTAAGTAAATGTCTGAAATTTCATGGATTTTTGCTAAATTTCTTAACTAATATTTCTGAAATGAATGATGAATAGAAAATAGTTTTATTTTAAATAAGCTCCTTACATTTTCAAATAGAAATATGAATGGAATTTAATGGAAATTATGAAAACAGCACTCTAATTTATTGATTATATTCTTTAATTATAGTGATCTCGTTATCTGCACGTATCTAGTGAATCCTTTTAAATCGAATTTTATTTTATTTATCAGCTAAAAAAAATTTTGTTTTTAATAAAATTAATGTGAGAATCGGAAATAAAAAAAAAATTTTTTTATTCTTTATTATTTCAATTTTGAATGTTATACAACTGTTTGATTGTGTAACGTTGTTATATATATATATATATATAAATTTTTCTTTCGAAGTATTTTCAATAATGAATTTTTCCTTTTTTTGTTTATAACTAAGAGAATAGGAATAGTAAAATATGGTAGATAATTCAGTTCCTAAATATGCACCTAAGAATTATCCTTTAAATAATTTAAAGTTTTTTTAAAATACTATAATTTACTTCTTGCTATTAAAAAAAAAAAAAATTTATCTAGTATTTTTCATACATGAAAGAAATGGGGTTATTAAAATTATTATTTGAATCTTTAAAAAAAAAAATTCAGGATTCAATAAAATATAATGAGGAAATTACAAAGCTAGGGTATGAATTTTTATCTATTCCACAAATCTGGTCTTTAGTTTTTACCATTTAAATAATTTACATTACAATAATGTAGATTACATTAAATAGATATTTATATATAATAAAATTAATATATTTTTTATATTTAATTCTTCATATCTTTTTAAATATTGTGTATGAATATGTATTTAATCATTAAAACATTAAACCACAAATGCAATATCTTTTACAGAGCAGCCCGTGTTCTACGATGAAGTATCACAGAAGAGCGACATCATGCATTTCGATATATTACATCCTACTCGTTTTCATTTTTCTGGGAAATATGGGTAAGTAAAATTTAAATTATTTGTTTTGTAATGTGCTCTCTATGTGGTGCTGCCATCTAGTGCACCTAAGTATTACTAAACTACAGCAATTTGTAACATTAGTGCTGCCATCTACGTATTCAAAAGAGAACTTCAGCTGTGAAGTTAATGCAAAATTTTATTTCTTTGGTATAAATTCAGTCAAAATTAGTAAAATTGTTCATTTCTTTAATCAGAAGAACTATTGATTTCAAAAATTATATTATTAGTTAAATAGAAATTCTTATATATTTTTAATAAAAAGTTAATAAAACAAATAAACCATTTTATTGTTGAAAATTATTATTTATATTGCTGGTTTTTTCATTGTATACTGATTTTTTGTCTTTGAAAATTAATGAACATAGATTGATGTTTTCACATTGATGTGTGAAAATGTGTTTTCTATTAAGAATAACACATTTTTTTGTTGTATAAAATATTGTGGAATGAATTTATCAATAAAGGAAATTAAAAACAAATGATTTAATACTTAAATGAACAGGGTTGCAAAATATGGGCTATTTTGTTTTGTAAGCATGTCATAAAGAGTAATAAAAGCATGACTGGGCAAAATGCTAAACATCTTGTTCTTTTAAAAATTAAAATTTTTTTCCCTCCCCAGTAAAAAATTGTAACGTTCTTTAATTTTCATCGATGTATCATAGAATTAAAAAAAAAAAAATTGTAACTTTTGTAATGGAATTTTTTTGGTGTTTTTTTTTTTTCACATGTTACAAGTAGAATATATTAAGCAATTAAAATAAAAATATAAAAATTATGTTTCCAAAACTCCAATTGTCTTAAGGGTTATTATTATAAAATAACCATTTTTGGAAACAATTAAAACAATTCATTGTTAAAAAATTAGCAAGTAAAAAAGATAAAAAAAAAAAAATAATAAATAAACATCTTCTATATGATGAAGTCAGTTAATTTATTCCGTTAATGTATTTGCGAAATTAGTTCCAATTTCTACAAATTAATTTGCATCATATTTTTAAGTTTCATTTTTAAAAGAAATGAGAAGTAACTGGTTTTTTTTTTTTTTTTTTAGATGGTTACGATTGTAAATGAAAGTTACACATGTTAATATTAGAAAGTTTGATAATTGTTCGATGATGGCAGCACAGTACGCATCAAATATTAAAGATGTAACTGAATAATTGAAAAACTAAAATGTATTCATAAAATATTCGCATAAAATTTTCATTTTTATTAAATTTTTTACTCTTTTGAAAATCAATTGGTATTTAATGGAAGATATTTTGTTTTTCTTATTATTTACTAAGTGATGTAATCATTGGTTGATCATTGGGATCATCGTCAATCCCCAATTTGGATAATTCATCGCATAGCTAAAAATTTTATAAATAAAAAACTTTAATTTTACTATTTGTAAACTTCTCTTATTAGTTGAAGATATTGCTGAAAGTCATAATTCATTCAGTAAATAATGTTGATGTAGAGAAATTGAAAAATCACTAATTTACTTTTTTTCTCGCACAGCTTATGCCATCAAAATCCGTCCCGAGTCCTGCACCAACGCGATGGGCGACAAGGGCACCTGCATGTTCGTCTGGCAGTGCATCAAGCAGGACGGCGTCCAGATCGGAACCTGCGTGGACCGATTCTTGGTGGGGGCGTGCTGCGCCCTACCCAAAGAGGAAGAGAACTTCGTACCGGGCTCTTCTTCGCTAGACTCAGCGTCCATATTAAAGAAGAACGCCACATCGACGTCACCGCCACCCCCAAAGGTCAAACCCCCTGTCCCCACATTTGTGACCAAGCGGCCCGAGCTGATGACGACTCGACCCCTGATAATTGGCACTAATTCTCGGCCCACAGAGGTTCCGTCGCCTATCACGATAAGCAAACCTTTTGCCTCATCGCTGATGGCTCAGGCCACTACGGCCCAGCTGATGGTAAAGACGACGAAAAAACCGGCAGTGGATGATTTTACAGGTAAAATACCTCGTATATTTTGGTATGACGTTCTAAGAACGATATTCAATGTAATCCTCCTTCGGATTAAAAAACGATCTTTCATCATTTGTTATCTAAATTTTTGTCATCAAAAATTATTTAATTTCTGCTATTTTGTGTTTAATTCTGACGATCCCTAGTTAAAAGCATACTACATGCGAGATTTATTATGAAATATTATCTTTTAAATGTCTATAGTTGAAATTCCTTATCACATATCATATCATATCACATCTTATCATATAATTCCTTATCACATCCTTCTGCTAATGAATGCATCCTTTCAGAATTTGTTATGCAATCTGATGTCATCAAAAAATGAAACATTTCTAGTATTTCAGTCTAATATAGCCCATATACAAACATAAACAAAATGCTACACACATTGAAAAATCGACGTTTTAGGGAAATATGCATCTATTTAAGAACTTTTATGAACATGTAAACGATGGCAATTTAACATTGCGCGTTAGATCTTGGAATTCAATCATACCTGCAGGATTTTTTTTTATCGGCGCTGAGTAGAATAACTTAGTATTTTAGTATTTCTTATCGAAATAGAATATTTAATGTAGTAATATGCCAATCATTAAAAAAAAATTATGCATGCATCTTTCGCCATGATTCTTTTATTGCAGAAAACACCTGTAAGTGGAAATCTAAATTTTAATTTCACATTTATGAATTTTTTTTCTTTAGTATAATCTGGTTTATCTTATGAAAACATTGTTTAATATGTTTATATAATTGGTTCAATTGTAGTGCTTTGTCTGTTTCAATAGCATAATTTTTAAAACTTTTAAAATAATTCTTGCACTACACCTACAATTTTTAATTCAAATTTGGAATTATTAAATAGTATTACACAAACTAATTACTGGCATAACTTATTTACACGAATAGAAAATTATTGTTTTGTTAAAAATGAACAAAAAATTCATTGGAAAATTTAAAAAAATATTTCTAAAAAATTACAAATGTAATTAAAAATTCCATGCTGGAAATTATTTGCCGAATAGGGATTGATAATAAAATTTGAGTCGAAAAATTTAAATTGTAACACAAGGAGTGTTTTAACTGTTTTTAAAGAAAATGTAAAAAAAAAAAACTTTTTTTTATTTTACATAAGTTAAATTATAGAAACATAATTTTTAACATTAGTAATTAACATAATTAATTTATGGGATATAAACTATTTTTTTTCTTTTTTACTTTTTAATATAATCTTCAATGTCTTCTATTATCAAATGAATAATATTTAATTCAATTATGAAAAATATATAGGAATTCAAAAACATTTTTAATCGTTTTATGTAGAAAATGTTTAAAAATGCAGATGGTTCATAATTTATCATGCAAATAAAGAACCAGTGTTAAGTTTCCAATAAGTCTGTTCAAAATAAAGAAATAAATCTGTTTTTAAATTCAAAATCACTAATGCCATTTTACTATATCCTTATAGTTAGCTTTTTTGCTGATACCTAAATTACAGAAAACTCGAAATGGTAGTTTTAGCCATTTTGTGTGTAAATTGCAATTCAAGTAATAAGTAACTCGTGCGATTGTATCAGAGTTCATAATAAATCAACCTAATATCAAACGAACATTATTTTTAACAAAATTATTGAAATTAGTATGCAAATAAACTTATTTTCCTTAACTGTATTAGCAATGACAATTTATTTAAAAATATTTTTTAATATTTCAGAATGCGGTATTCCAGCTCCTTTTCCAAAGAGTAAAGTCGTTGGTGGTACACATTCTTCATTTGGAGAATGGCCATGGCAGGTAAGATTGGTTTGCAATATTCTTTCATTGGAATTAAAATTTTATTATTACTTATGAGATTTACAATATTAAAGAATTTCTTGTTTAGTCTGTATACTGCGTATAATCGGTTGAGAATTAAATAATTCATTTCTAATACCATTGAGGATTTTAATACCACTGATGATTTAGTTTTAAATGATTTAAAAACTTTTTTAATTTATTTTATGATAAATGAAACAAATATATAATTTATATAAGTATTTCGTTGCTTATATGTTGTTAATTGCAAAAATTAATTTTCCCATTATGGATTACATAATTTTTTATCTTGAATTTCTGTGTAACTGATCGTACTTTACTGACTGATTAGTTCAAGAATCAGCGCAATTTTTTGTATAAATTCATTGTATTTTGTTTTACATAAAAATGTTGTCAATCGTATTAAAAGGAAACGTTGCATAAAATAAAAAATGTTTAATTTTATTTATTTTTAAATATAAGCTAAAACAATTGTATGTTATTGTATTTTCAACCAATTTTAAGTTTAATTTTTTATTAACAAATGGCATGGAAATTTACCTGACATAATTATTTTATATTACTTTTTTAAAGGCATTTATACATATGTTATACTTTTGTGTATCTTCCAATATTAATTCAGTATTTTTTTAATGTGATAAATACATTTAAAGTACTCAATTGATTCGTTAAAGGGTTTTTAAAAATCTCATAACAAAAAGAAATTTTAATGTCTTTATATGCTTTTAGACAAATATAACAACACATATTTTTAAAAATTTTAATTTATATTCCAATTTATTGATTCTATGTGACAAAAGTAATTGTTTTTATAATTAAAATTCTTTCAACGTATCAATGCAACGCTGATTTTATTATTAGATGGATAAATCACACATGCAGGCAATTTTTATTTTTCTAATCGCTGATTTCTATAATTTTGACAATATCGAATGAATTTAAATGAATAAAATATTTTTGGACGGTAAGATATGTAATTCTAAAGCAAAATATTTTCCTCACTGATAAAATGATTCTTCTAACAGGTATCAGTGCGTAGATCTTCCTTCTTCGGTTTTGCCAGCACCCACAGATGTGGAGGTGCCATCCTGAGCGCATCCTGGATTGCCACAGCGGCTCATTGCGTCGACGAGTAAGTCTTTGTTATTCAAATACCTATTTCTATCAGTCTGGTGCATTAATATCTCAGTTCAGTTAACCTGCCGTGGTTAGGTCAACAACATGGGAAAATAGATGGACTTCATTGCAAAAAGAATACATGAATTTAGTTAAATGCGTAAACTATTTTACATTTCCTTGGATAGTGGGAAAAATATGCTTTTTAAATTCTTGTTTAGTCACTATTAATAATTATATTAATATTATTATTTAATAATTATATTAATATAATTTTTTATTCCTATTAATAATTATATTAATATATTATTTAATTATATTATTAATATTGTTTTTTATTCTTTTTGATAAGAATTTGAGGTATTTTCATACGTTGACACATATTTTAAAAAGGAGGTTGTAAGCTACAAATGTTTTTTTTAAATAGAAAGTCACTTCTGTTTAATTCTTATATTGAATTATGTATTTTTGGTAATTACATGTACATATACTCATAATTCCAACAAACTATTCATAATTCCATAAAAAAGAACATGCATTTGTATGAATAAAATCTTTATTAAAATTAACATTTTATTGGCAATTTTAATAAAGATTTTATTCATACAAATTTAATATTGGGAGTGTCGAAACTGTTGCAGACGGTTGATAGATTTATAGATTTATTTTCTCCACAAATAAATTTCAAGCATTTTGTAAATTATACAATAAATATTTAACCAAACTATCTATTTAAAGCTATCTGTTGAATAGCGAAAACAATAAAATTTGTTGGTTTAATTTAAAACTGCCACGAAAGCATTATGGGAAAATAATATATATTTCATGACAAAGTCTACATCATGGATGAATTGTCCAAAACTAGATAATAAATTATCAATCTTTGATTTACTGAAATAATAAATCTAAGAAATGGTGAACATGAGAAATGATATAATTTGTGGTATTGAATATTACAGAATGAAAAATGCAATGAATGTTATCAGCTTTTAAAATATATGGTCTGATTTAATAGACTAGAACAGGGGTTGCCAACACAAATGATCTTTCCGGCCACTTTGGAAATGCATAATTCCGCGTGCCGCATAAAAAAGAATTATATATCCATATATTAGTTTTTGACTATAGACATTTTTTTGGAGTGAAAAATTGAAACATAATGAGTTATTATTACTATGTTTAATATTATTCTTACATGTAAACTTAGATAATAATAATAATACTAAATGCACTATGTAAAGAAATATATAACACTAAAAATGAAATATAAATGAAAAAAAATGAAATCAATAAAAATATTTACTTTACTAGTTGTTTGTGCAAGATTATTTTAAAATCAAAGTTAATTTTTTCTGATTTCATAAGTTAATTTTTCTGATTTCATAAGTTAATTTTCTGATTTCATAAGTTAATTGTTTCCGATTTCATAAGTTAATTGTTTCCGATTTCATAAGTTAATTGCGATTTCATAAGTTAATTGTTTCCGATTTCATAAGAAATTTCATAAGTTAATTGTTTCCGATTTCATAAGTTAATTGTTTCCGATTTCATAAGTTAATTGTTTGATTTCATAAAATTTCATAAGTTAAATTTCATAAGTTAATTGTTTCCGATTTCATAAGTTAATTGTTTCCGATTTCATAAGTTAAATTTCAAAAATTGTTTGAAATTGTTTCGATTTCATAAGTTAATTGTTTCCGATTTATAAGTTAATTGTTTATTTCATAAGTTAATTGTTTCCGATTTCATAAGTTAATTGTTTCCGATTTCATAAGTTAATTGTTTTCTGATTTTAAAAATTTCATAAGTTAATTGTTTTCTGATTTCATAAGTTAATTTTTCTGATTTCATAAGTTAATTTTTTTTCTGATTTCATAAGTTAATTTTTTTCTGATTTCATAAGTTAATTTTTTTCTGATTTCATAAGTTAATTTTTTTCTGATTTCATAAGTTAATTTTTCTGATTTCATAAGTTAATTTTTTTCTGATTTCATAAGTTAATTTTTTTCTGATTTCATAAGTTAATTTTTTTCTGATTTCATAAGTTAATTTTTTTCTGATTTCATAAGTTAATTTTTTTCTGATTTCATAAGTTAATTTTTTTCTGATTTCATAAGTTAATTTTTTTCTGATTTCATAAGTTAATTTTTTTCTGATTTCATAAGTTAATTTTTTTCTGATTTCATAAGTTAATTTTTTTTCTGATTTCATGTTAATTTTTTTTTCTGATTTCATACAGTTAATTTTTTCTGATTTCATAAGTTAATTTTTATATGGATGCACAAATATTGTATTTTTTAATACATTGTTTTTCACTACTTTGGCCATTATAAAATAAATATATTTTGCAAATGTGCAATAAATCTCACGGACAGGCAAAATGTTTAAGTCGAGCTGCGGGTTGGCCACCCCGGACTAGAATATAGTTGTGACGTTTATTTCTCTTTATGAGCTGCAAAACACCTATAATAATAATCTAAAAGCTTATATATAAACATCTTTAATCATTAAAAGTAATTTTGCATTCTAACGATCAAGAAAATATATTAAATGGAAATTTTGTAATAACAAATTTGGCATATTTTATGTAAACTGAATTTCATAATCATATGTTTGTTTTCTCACATTATTTGACTGTGAATATTTCCTTTGTGCAGCTTGCTGAAGTCCCAGATCCGCATCCGCGTGGGCGAGTACGACTTCTCCACCGTCCAGGAGCCGGCTCCCTTCCAGGAGCGCGGGGTGGAGAAGAAGGTGGTGCACCCCCGCTACAACTTCTTCACGTACGAGCACGACCTGGCCCTCGTCAAGCTCGACGCGCCCCTCCAACTGCAGGCCCACGTGCGCCCCATCTGCCTCCCTGCGCGAGACGAGACCTTCGTCGGCAGGAACGCCACCGTCACGGGATGGGGCAGGCTCAGCGAAGGTACTCAATGCATTTTGTGTGGTTTTTGCATTCACTTGCTCGATACTTGGTAACTTTTGGCATATAACACACTATTCAATCATAATAACATGAATTTATTATTTTAAGGTATAAATAATACATCGCTGTTTATTTTTATCCTGGTATAACAAAATTGGTTTTGACATCATAATTAATTGTATTAATTGTTGCATGTAAAATTTCTAAGAGTTCCTAACTTTCCTAATTTTGACACAAGTTCCATTTTGACACAATAAAATTAAACTAATTTATTATTTTAATGTATAAACAATATACCGTAGCTCATTTTTATTTCGGTATAACAAAATTAGTTTTTACATCATAATTAATTGTATTATGTATTGTATGTAAAATTTTTTAAGAGTTCCTAACTTTTCTAATTTTGAAATATTCATAGTTGGGACTTATATTCGTTTCATTCTCCTATATTCAAATAAATATGAGTAGTTAATTCAGTTGCATTCGTTTCCTTCTCCTATATTCAAATGAATATTCATAATTAATCCAGTTATATTCGTTTCATTCACCTATATTCAAACAAATATTTATTTAATCAAGTTATTCGTTTCATTCACCTATATTCAAACGAATATTTATTTAATCCAGTTATATGCGTTTCATTCACCTATATTCAAACGAATATTTAGTTAATCCAGTTATATTCGTTTCATTCACCTATATTCAAATGAATATTTGCAGTTAATGCAGTTATATTCGTTTGATTCTCCTATATTCAAATGGATATTCATAGTTAATCCAGTTATTCTCGTATAATGATACTCTTGTGCAAATTCTTATGTTCACATCTACATTGTGCAATGGCAAAGATCCATAATTTTTTATCTAACGACCACCTCCTCAAGTGACAGTTTTATTTTTCAAACTTGCTTACCTTTACTTAGTCGTTATGATGAAAGATTAGAACACGGACTAATTTAATAAATTTGAATTTTAAATTTCTTAACTTCTTACTTTGTAATAAATTTGAAAATACCAATCAGATTACTTTTTAATCCAAGTAATGGTCGTAGAATGAAATATCATAATTTGACATTAATTTACAGATCATTGTACTTAATGTTGGAATGAGATGGGTCCCAAGTTTTGAATATCAATATTTAGGTTATATGGAATATTTATTGAAGACAAAAGATTTGAATGATACTATTTGCTGGAATTAATTCAGAAATTAAATATTTTCTCCTCAAGAATAATGATTGATGTTATCCAAAACAATTGTGATAATTTCAATGTCATGTAAATAATGTATAGTTATATAAAGGTTCAAATTCGAGAGATTCAATTCATTGTATAGAGGTTCATTTTGTTTCAAAATATTAAGTGTTGTTATACCATGCAAGCTTAACATTGTTGAAATTTCTCTGTAGGAGGATCTTTACCAACAAAACTACAGCAAGTACAAGTGCCAATAATCAGTAACGAGAAATGTCAGAAAATGTTCCAGACGGCCGGACGTCAAGAAAACATACCAGACATCTTTCTCTGTGCCGGATATGAATCCGGTGGAAGGGATTCCTGTCAGGTATAGAAAAATTATCTAGTATTTCTCTTCTTATCAAATCAATTGTGATATTTTATGTTGTTAATGAATTAAACTTCAAATATGTTGTATAATGCCTGATATATTAAAAAAAAAAAAAAAACTCAATGTAAAGCATATAAATAAAAAGTAAATAAAATTTATATTGAATTTTTATATATCATATAAAAAATTATTAAGTTTAATTGCTTATGTAATTTATCTTAATTTTACTTTAAATAATTGACTGTTAATAAACAATATGACGAAAGTTAAATTTCTTACTTAAATGCTTTTGTCATTTTTTAGAAGTAAATGTGCATATGTTTTTCAAACGAATGTATATTTTTTATGAAATTAAAATTTATAAATTACTAAGATTATTCATAAGTAATCTATTTATTCCAAAATCGTGTTACTTATATTTTACTCATATATATTCAGTATTTAAGATTTTGAATCTTTACTCTTGTATATCATTTCAAACACTAGCATCAATATTTCTAAATATATTAATAAACAGTTAATCTATTTGTATTTTACAATAAATTGAGATTAAAGCAGCACCTGTACTTTTATGAGAATGCAGAAAAATATGAAGAAAGAAACAAAATTGTCTCTCTATATATTATAAAATATATTTCATTCTTTAATTCAAATATTTTCTTCCATTCTTTCAATCTTTTTAGTGATTTATAAATACTGTAGTACAATTTCATTCCAAATTAGACTGATAATCACTACAAAATAAATGTCTTTATCAATTATAAGTATGATAAATCTATAGGCAGCATTGCATTAAATTGCTTATTGTTATATATATTTTTAATAATCATTTTAATAAAGGTGAAACGTTGATCGCTGAATGATTTTTTTATAAATATATAGTGTTTTAATAGTTATTTCAAGTAGGAAGCATGTGGAATATCAGTACTTTAACAATATTTTATACTTTTCTCAATATTTAACGAATTTGTAAATAAGATACATTTGTTCAAAAACAATTTCCATTTAAGCAATAATATATACCGACGATAAACTGATTGCAAAGTGATAAATATTTGTATCCATGAAAAACAGTATACACATTTTTAAAATCATGCAAAAGGATTTATTTTGAAGTCATTTTTTAGTCATGCTTCAAAAATTAAACAAGACTTTTTTGAACAAATGTTCCGACGCAAGAAAATGATATTACAATGTGCTAGAAATACAAAAAAACTAGGTTATATTTCGAACTAAAAATAGTTTTATATGTTTAACTTTCAATCAGGAACAGGTCTTTTGGCTATGACATAAGAATAAATACATAGTAGACTATTTTTATTTGCTATTTATAATAGTTACGTGGAATGGGTAACAATTCACATCCAAATGTTATGAAAATGATTCAATTACTGCTGTAAAATGGATTATATAACTTGTGCATTTAAAACGAGTGAATCAGTTTGCTTATTTTGCTATGTCAGCAAACTGTTAACATGCCAGATTAGAATTGAAGAAAAATGACTACCATTGTTTTAAATGAAACAAAATGTATTCAACCAATAAATATACTGTTCCTACTCTTAATATTATACGGAAACAGATTCTGGCATGCAGAATACATGATACACTTTATTCTGCATAGATAAAGTTTGTGTAATACATTTTGAAATTTTTTATCATTAGACGAGAAACTTCAGTTTTCAGAAATTCAATTATTTTCCGGCCATGTTGCATGTTGTATTCTTCTAAAAGAAAGAAAATAGTACTAGTGGTTGTTTGAAAAGTAAGTTGATGTCTAATAGTCAAAATGTTAAAAATATATACCTTGTTTATAACTACTTGAGTAAAGACGCCACCATATGTTGTCCATAAGTGCTATTGTTAGGCACCATCTGGTTGAAGTCTAGTGGGATTGAAAAATTGTATTTTTATTTAAAAATAACTAATGTAATTGTTGGCTACGAACCAAATAAAAAACAATAAATAAAAAAAAAATGCACTTTCAAGTTTTAGGAAAAAGATTAATCTTTTGTTTCATATAGAGAGGGAGATAGACGACTAAAGCTTGTTTCTCATTGTCATCTTTCTTTTCTTAGGGGGATTCTGGTGGTCCTCTACAAGCCAAAAGAGAAGATGGACGTTGGTTTCTTGCTGGCATAATTTCTTGGGGAATAGGTTGTGCTGAGCCTAACATGCCCGGTGTGTGTACAAGGATTTCAAAGTTCACCAGCTGGATAAAACAGAACATAAGTTGAAACCCAACACACATTAACCAATGATGTCCCTACTCTTCGCCGGCCGAATATGGTGTGCGACTTCATTTCATCAATTACTATGGTGATATCTAAAGGATTGTTTGCGAGTTCATTGTGAAACATTTTTTTTCTGTTCATGGAAGAATGATAATTGATGTTCATGGATAATTTACTTTCACTGCATGGATGTACCAAAGACTTGATTTTTTTTAAAGATTTTATTAAGCTTGCTGCGCAAGCAATAATTACAAACTGTCTTGTGGACATTTTCAGAATATACAATATTGACTACAACATTATTTTTATCGCAGTATGCTTGGGCATTTGTACATTATCATAAACAAAAACCATTGTATGTGAAAGTAGAATGTATAATTTTATTTGTTCAAATGTGGACTATGTCACTTTTTTTTACTTGCATAATCTGAGATTGCGTATTGGACAAGGAGAATTAAAATCTTGCATTTAATGTTCATGGTACAACACATAGCAATCATTCATTTTGAAAATAAATTTAATCATGAAATACTGGGGAGATTGGAGAATTTATGATTGGAAAATTCATTTGCACTCGTGTAATATTCAATTTCTATGGCCTTTCATGTTGAATTCCCACTGATTACTTATCCAATATTTTAAACGTCTATTTACTAAATTGACTATGTATTCAGTAAATGTTTATATTTAAATTACATTGAGGTATTAATGTATTTTTAAATGTTTGTAAATAAACTTAAATCTGATTTGAGTAATGGATCACTAGCCTATTTAATATTTACAAAACCCATTGAATATTAAAAGAATTATTGTAGAAATGTAGAACAAAATCTTAAAGACCAGTCACTTACTTAAATAAAAAAAAATTGCTTTTAAAGCTAAGAAAGAAATACCTTTACAAAAATGTATTAAAAATTGCATAATGACATAATTTTTAAATTTAAATAAAGTGAAAAAAAAATCAGAATAGAAAATGTTTCAGTTGTTCGTTGATTTTGTGTAATAATTGTTTTAAATGAATGCATTTTAATTTTATAACTGTAAATATACATTCAATATTTTTATTAGATTTTTTTTTAAAATTTATTACGATTAAATTATCAATATTAAATATAATGCTAGAACTATCTTTCCTTGAAAGGAGTTCAGAACTAATTTCATTTAAAAATTTTAATCAAAATTATTTGAATTAAGTAATTTTTAGAATATTTTTTCATTGAATTTTTAAAGAAATTTCACACTGATTGATTTGTAGATTAATATTGATATAGCTATAATATTGTTAGATCTATACTGTGATAAACAAAATTCTTCCTTGATAACAGACAATTTTTTCACAAGATTAAACCATAAATATTCAGGCACCATAAATATTTAATTTACATTCCAAAATTTAAATTCCTAAATTTGAAACCAATTTTTCTTCATAATAACATGGTTAAAAGATAAACGGTCAAACATATTATTTATAACGAATCAAAAAAAAAAATTTTTAATGTTGTTTAAAGTGTTTATATTTAATTAAAGCATATAATTCAAGTTTCCTGTATTCTAGCTGTAATTATTTAATTTTTCATAAGAATATAATATTAATTGAATGTCCAATGTTTAACGTTATGCAAGGTTGACTATTATTTCGATTTGATTGTTAAATTAAATCAGTCGAAACAAAAGCACTTTGTTTTATTAGTGATTACTTCCTGTTCATTCATATGTAGTATAGGTCATGCCAGTTTTTCTGATGATTCATTAAACTTTACAGGATTATCTATCTTTATAACGGTAGTCCTCTGTAACTTTTGGAATTTCTATTAGCCTTTGATTATTCAGTAATTGATATTAATATCATTCTAACTTGAAATTATTGCGGAATGAAGATTTTTATCTCTAGTTATTACAGTCAGTCTTTCAAAAAACATTGACAAATGTTTGCAAAAGACATTGCATTTAAAAATGGCAAAAACATCTGTTCCATTATGTTAAAAGTATATAGATATAGTGGTGGATAAATCATGATAAAAGGAGAACTTTATATACATTTTGATATAAGATTTTATATTGTATTTCTCGGTCATTTTTATTAATATGTATACAATTTTTCTCCATTCAGTTTCATTTGTAATGACTCATTAAAGAAATTAATTTGATTTCTAAACTTAGATTCCTTCTAAGCTTAAAACGAAATACCAAATTACAGAACTAAATGTCGAGCAAAGAACATCTACTACTCTCACATTATTAGGAAGAAGAACCACAAAAATATGGAAATTTCTGCTGATGGCGTTAAAAAATAACAAAAATGTAGCAATTGCCCTGATGCCAAGCTTACTCATCATGTCTTTGATTGCCCAGCTGTTGCAACAGCCATGCATTGTCTGGACCATCCCTCGGAAAAGATTTATACTTTGTGCTGGCAATCACCATAGCTAATATTATTCGGGTACACCCCGATATTTGATTCCTTTATACTCTTCAAGGGATACGACAACAAGAACATTAATTTGATTACAAACATTCATATTTTTTAATAACTGAAAAAAAACCCCATTCCCAATTGTAGGAATTTCGACTTTAGATAGCACTTCCATAAATAAGTGTCCAAATATATGCCTTTAATTTTAATGAGTCATATAAAGTAAATTATATTAAGCTTGGATTAAAAAATGATATTGTTTTCACATTTTTAAATTTAAACGGGGACTAAACATTTTTAGGAAAGCATTAGGTTCTTTCTATATCATACCAAAGTCATTTTTTAGCTTAATGGTAATAATTATTGGCAAAAATACACAAATTCTTCAAAATTCTATCCAAAGCTATTTATGTCGATTATTTATTTTTGGGGATGTATGTCTCCAGATATCCTTTCTTTATTTGTCATAAAAATTGATGGATTTAGATAAATTTGAAACATTGGCTGTCAATGTATCACTATATGTTTTTCAAATCATTAATGACATTTTTATTTTAATAGTGTTTAGTTAATCTTTCCTAATCTAATTACATTCTAAATGCCCTTTGAAGTCCATATGTTTTATTTTAATATTGAATTTTCTAATTTATCACTAGCCCACATGATATTCATTCATTGTCTAAATTTGATTCTTCAATTTATTACAATTTTTTTTCTGCAAACTGATTTTCTAAGTCAGAACAATTAAAGTTGAATTCCAAATGCCAGCGCTTTAAATTTATTTAAGGTTATTCACCAATAAATGCAGATAAGATGTATATTATGCGCTTCCAGGTTTGGTTTGTTGTTCTACGGTCATTTTGTGTACACTTTAGACTAATTTGACCTACGTTGATTCCAAAAACACCCACAAAAATTACCATGCCACCGCCAGGATTCGAACCTGAAACCTGTGGTACCTAAGGCCAGAGCTCTAGCCAATTGGCCATCAGGCCGCCAACGTTTCAGAAAAACTGGTGTAGTCAAACCGTAATTTTAAATAGTTTCCACAAGAATTCCATCTAGGGTTTTAAATCCTTCTTAAGCACATAGGACGATATTCTATTAGCGCATCTTATTTCTTTACAGACATCCCTTATTCTTTACTTCCCTAACGTAAGGATGTATATTTATGCATAGGTTTATTATTTTTACTTGTAAAATATTATAAGAAAACATACTTTGAAGAAGTATGACCGAAATAAAAATAAATTTCCGAAAAGAAATTCTAATTCCCGAAAAAAAAAATTTAAAAAATTGAAAACAATTAAAATAAAAATTATTTTACTATTTTCTTAATAAAATTATATTAAATATTATTTATACATTAAATATTGTTAGAAATATAATTATTACTAAAATAACAAATAATAGTTTTATCGGGAAAAATTATTATTAGTCTCGAGTTTCAAACCTAGCATCATTGATTTGAACTAGAGAGCTCCTGCCTGATAAAAATCTATAAACAAATTTTCACTTCTTTCAAATTTTCATGAAAACTTATCCCTTTAGGCTCATTAACCTTCCACTCTTTTTACCACGTTAAGATTAGATCTGTTAGAGAAAGGTAATATCCTTGGTCTAAACCAGGGGTCTCCAAACTTTCCAGCCTTAGGGCTATACTGTTTACTCCAGTAAGTACCAAGGGCCAAAACCTTTAATTTTTCTGAAATTCTCTGTAATTTCTAGACCAGTCGTCGAGTACGCTCTCTGAGCGAGCATACGCTTGCTAACTACAAACTATTGTCAGTGAAAAATCATCATTACACAAATCTCATTAGTATTTTTTTGCAAGCGGATACATCGCGGTTTCATATCGTTAATTTAGCTTTTCCGTTCCTGAGGGATTTTCAGGAAAAAAAAAAAAAAATCATATGTTTGATTCAGGATATATACATTCCAAACATCGATATACATACATATGCGATACTCATTACCCCGCCATAACTACCGAGGGTAACCGCGGGATGTTCACTAGTTTATAATGTTAGTGGGAACCATTTCAATTATTTGTTAGTTGTTATGCTTAAGTTAAATTTTCTGTGTCTTATGCTTGTCATTAAGCTTTACCTAACAAGTCAATAAAACCGAGTTATTATCATTCTGTGTTTTTTATCCAACTTTTTACAACAACAATAAGCTATTTGCCGTCGCGGACCGGATTAATGACACTGGAGGGCCGGATTTGGTCCGCGAGCCGTAGTTTGGAGACTCCTGGTCTAAGAGGCTATGGAGACATTTTTCCAGAGAAAACTGTCACTTATTTTTATGGCACAAACACTATATATATATATATGTATATATATGTATATATATATAAATGTGTGTGTGTGTGTGTGTATAAATAAAAAAACTGTTGAACATTACCTTGTGATTCATGACCAGAACAATCCCGCGACGAGCGATGGTGAGAGAATTATTAGCTGGTAATTCCTTCGCGTTTCTGTGTGATGTGGGGGAGATTCTGGAAAAAGCTTGCCCAGCACAGCTAAATTATTGATGCTAGACGCATTACACATGTTGTCACAATCTCCATGTTGTCACAGCTCCATCACATTTTGAAAAGCACTGACTACTAGGAAGCCCATTCAGTATGCCATATTGGAGAAGCTAAGAAATTCTGATCAAGGTGGTCACACGGTAAACTCGATGCGATTCAACTGTCATAATCATCACCGAGGCTGTTCGTTTTTTGAAATCTATAATTATAAAGCATATTACCAATGAAAATAAAAATTTCGCTTTCTTGAACACTAGCTTGCATCTACTACCAATGGATCAAAACATGTATTTAAGCAATTGCTGCAAACATTTAGAAGTGTCCTTCATGGCATCTCATCAAAATTGTAAATTTTTCATAGTATTCTGGAATAGTCTCACTTATTTTTATTTACTTTTGTTCCAGCAACCTCAAAGTTCTCTGTGTAAGATATTGCTTAACTGTTTGCTTAATCATAGCTCTCTATAAGTCATTATAACGAGAAAAATATATATTTATATATACTTTAATAATAATTCCAAATAAGATTATTAATAATTGTTTTGTAACCTTACCGTATTTTACAAAAGGTTATCCACTTAAAAGAAAATGATAAATATACATAATACTTTCATGTATTGAACTACATTTGCCACGAATGTATTATAATAATACTTAGATAATTTATAAAACAACTAAGTAAGTAATGCAATGTATACATGTTTTATCCTAATTAATAATAAATCGCAAAATAAAGATTTCGTAACAAAAATTTCAAATGGTACTTCAAGGTTTGCTTCAAAAAAATGTTAGTTATTTTATTGTCGATTCATTAAAAAATAATTCAAAAGGCCTATTATTTAAACAATAAGCCTTATTAAAATTTTAAAACATCCATCTGACCTAAAATTTATTTTGGATACTGCATTTCTACACTTTACAAAATTCATTAACCATAACATTTATAACAATGCTTTATATTTTGAAAATAATAGCCAGGATGTTTTTGAAATAATAATTGTATAGTGGTGTTTTTTTTGAAAAAGTTATCAAACTTGTTGAAAACCTTCTTCACAAAGGTCTGGAAGGTTTTTTTTTTTTATCATATTATTATCTAATATGGTATACCTAACATCGTTACGTAATATATAATACACACATAATAAAATAATGTGTATTTTATTATGTGCTTATTTTATTCTATTTTGTTCTGTCATTATTATTTTATCGCCATTAATCTGATTTTATTGAAGATCATGATGCTCATTTCCCACAATTTATTTATACACTTTACAGATTTAGAACTCTCCCTTTTTTTTATTCTTTTAAAGTTTCATTCAAGTTTTTCTTTTGACATTACTATAATCTTTCATTCCATTAAGATTAATACATCATTAAGCATTAAACATTTACCAAAACAATACAAAAGAAAACAACCCACATGAGAAAAAAACTCTCTTTAAAGGATTAAACAATCCAAGCACATCGGATGTAAAAATACATATTTAAAACCAAGCGATAAGGCCCTCGAACATATCTGTCAGAGGCTTTTCACTAAACTCCACTCTTTCCTGAACTTCTCGTGACATGCGACAACTCAACCGTGGTGTGATAACCTACCCGATTGAGTGTAACTTTCTTCCAAATTTTTCGCCGAATCCCAGCTTTTCAAAATCAATTACTTGGTGTTCGGGTTTTGTTGTACCAAAGATATATGTCACCTTTTTCCGATGGATGGCTTAAAAAAAAAAAAAAAAAAAAAGGTCGGGTGACGTTTATCCGGAAAGAAATTTGCTTGCTGTTTGCTGAATGTGGTTTCAGGGCTTATTTGAGTGAACGTCAAACCATGATCGTTCAACTTGAAAATAGGGAGCATTGGGATTAATCGTTGGAGGTAAGGTTTTGTTTGTATCGCTATGCTTTTTCTAAACTCAGCAAGGATTCATTGTTTTCGGCAATGGATGACAGTTTCTTTTTTTGTTTTGAAGTAACGGCAAACATTTTTCGGATTCTTTTGCCTAGCTATCGTAAAAAATCATCTTCAGAATAATCTAGTAATGTTTAGTTAGAAAAAAAAATATGACACGGTTTAAATTTGGAAAAGGAAATATATGTTGTACTTCAATATCTGAAATAGATAAAATAAGACTTATTGCCCTATTTTTATAATTGTACCTGAAATGGGACATTTTCGATTGTGATATGCTACATTTATTTGTGATAGTAAAAAAAAGCACCAATTAAAAAGAATGTATTATGTGACATTTAAATTATTTTTCTCTGTTCAGTTTAGGAAAGTTTTATAATAAAATAGAATTGTCAAATTACTTTTACCGAAAATTATTTACTATTAAAAACTTAACAAATATCGTCTTTTGTTGTTCTGTATTGAACTAACGATATTATTCCTCTTTTACCTAATGTTTAGAGAGGTAAATTGTAATTAGTCGTTTAAAAATTGTAACTATGTAATGTAATTCGAAAGTAATATATATCTGCATTTTCGATTATCTTTAAAATAGTATTTTAATATTATTATTTATATATATTTTGTGTTTGTAGTGGTTCGGAATGAAGTTATTAATGATGTTAATTATAATATCCACTTTGAAACCGTATGTCCTGGTCTGACATGAGCGTAGAGCGTTGGGCGTAAGGCTGACAACCCTACTCCGTAAAAAGAAAACATCTCTTGTCTTGTGCCAGTAGGCAGACGGCATTGGCCCACCATGATACTGTTGCGCCAATGATGATGATCTATATTTTGTGATTAAAAGAAAAATTCATATTATTTCATTATAAATTTCATTATATGCATTAAAATCGATAATTGCTTCATAGAATTTCACTTAAATTGGAAAATATCTTGGAAAATGTGCAATATATATTTCATGCAAAATATAAACGGATTCAAATTGAAAATGACACCTTCAGATATTGATACAACTAATAACGTTTCATAAATGAAGATATTTATTTTAAATTTTAGAACTTCAGCCCAACTGTCAATGTGATTCCTGTTTTGGGATTTAATTCGTCATTAAAAATAATTAAGAAAGATTGATATTCATTGAACTGAATAATTTTTTTTTTTTCTGCTTGGATAGGGTCAATCAAGTTAATTATAATCATTTTATTTATATCTACCCCTCGTTAAAAATAACTACGTGTATATTTTTTATTTTTGTAATGTGTTTTAATTTTTAAAAAAGATAGTTAAACTTAAAAGTTGTGAGAAATTTTTCTGAAAATATTGTTGCCACAATTATTTTTATTTTCATTAATTTCACGTAGTTTATTTAAAAAAATTAAAATATTAAAGGAATCATGGACATTATTTTCTTTTAAAAATCATTGGCAGAAAATCGATAGGCATTATTTAAGATGTATTCTTTATCGCTTTTTTATGTCAATAAAATAAATTAACAGCGAAAATATGACGAAAATTAATGATCAAATGTAATAAAATTTTCTCTAATTTTTAAATAAAAAATCTAATAATTTTAATTCATTTCAATTCTATTGGCTTTAAGTACCATTTTAAATCATAAGGAAAACGTATGTTCCTTGAAAGATAATATGGAAAATATTATCATACAGATCTTCATAAAATACTTTTATTTATAGACAATATGCTAATTAAAATACAGGTTATACTAATTTTAAATATATCTTATCTATAGAACGTCTAAAAGCGAAACAAAGAAATACTATTTTTTTAGTGTTAATTATTTTATAGTTAGCATTGCTTATGTATTTATTGTTGTATTGTAAAACAATGACTGACAAAACTGAATAGGAATTTAAATAAATAAAAAATTATGAATTTATATATTCCTTGCCCCAAATGAACATCACATGATACCATTTAAAACTGGAATAAGAAGATTTATGAAAGCTATGAATTGCATGTACTCATTGTAGATTGATTACGAGAAAAAAAAAACCTTAGAAATTATATAGCAAACATATTTATTTCTTTGTAAGATAAAAACAAGTGGTTGCTATTTTACAAATATTTTTAATAAACGTTTTAATATTTGATTCGATATTAACAAACTCGAAAGTTTTTATGCAAATAGTTTTTATTTATCGAAATGTTTACCAAAATATTTTATTGGCAAATGTATGTTGTTAAACAAGCTTGCCATTTTAATGTTTTTGGAATAATAACTTCACTTTATTTATTTTTAAGACCTCAAAACCGAAGAACTTATTGACAATAAATAAAATTAAAGAATACATAGCATGTATAAGAATCGTATTTATCAGTTGGCACGTTAACAGCAAAAATATAGTCTTTTAGTTGGAAACAAAATGAAAAACATTGAATAAAGAATTTTTTTAATGATCAAATTTTAAATTTATTGCAAAACCAAATCTTAACTCCTTCTTTTAATCTTTCATCAAAACATGAAATTCTTTTTAAAAAACGCATCAGCTATATTGTTTACGTAAAATGAAATATTTAACATGTGCCGCAAGAAATGCTTTAGTAGTCCACGGCCTTTGTCTCAAATACACTCATGTCCATAAATTAAGAATAATGAAGTTCAGGAAAAGAAAGAGACAGAAGCAAAACAAATTTGACTTGTAAAATCTATTTATTAAACAAAAGGTAAAGAGCAAAAAAGAAAAGCACCCATCAGTACCCAGAAACAAATGTACATGTTGTTCCAGAATGGCATCCCGATAGATGTGGCCTGTCATCGTTACACTCTGACATGCAGGTCAGTTCTGGAACCAAGAATAATTCCTCCCCAAACGAGCCATCCTGCACCACCGTAACGGTGTCGTTCAATGGTGTTCTCTTGGTGGTAACGGATACCTGGCGCTCTCCATATGAAAGTCCGGCGAGTATCAGACTGCAAACTAAACCTGGATTCATCGGAAAACATCACACCAGACCACTGTTGCGGTGTCCACAATGCATGCTCTCTACTCCAGGTTAATCGCAGGCGACAGAGTTGCGGTAAGGGGAACACATCTGACAGGCCTACGAGCATATAGACCAATGTGCCCTAAGCGTCTGTACACGGTCTGCCTTGAAACTGTCGTACCGGTAGCTGAAGAGAGCTGACGAGACAGATCTGATGCTGTGCTCCGTCTGTTTCTTTTGGCAGTAACTGCTGAATACCGGTCCTCATTCGGCGTTGTAACTCGGGGGCAACTTGTGCTGTAACATCTACTCACATTACCATCATCTTGGAATCGTTGCCAAAGCCTGGAGATGACACTCTGGGCGATTCCAAGTTCCTCGGATACTACCAGCTGGGTACGACCACATTCCAGTCGTCCGATAATTCTACCACGTATAAAATCATCCAAATGCTTCCTTTGTGTCATAACTATGCGGTTATTGCACTGAAAGGCTTTTAAAGCTCTTGTGAACAATTTTACTTCTTTGCCACCATTCCTTATATACCCCTCTCTTACACTCGTCATTGTGACGTAATATCCGCGCCATCTGGTGGTTTCCTGTAATTTGCATATTCTTCTTCAAGATGTGTGTGATAATTCTACAGGTGAAATTTTTATTTTAGAGTTAAATTTCTGTGTTATTCTGAATTATCCTTAATTTATGGACATGAGTGTATTTAAAGTATTGTATATTGTAGTGTGGTGGGTTGGAGCAGCTGGATTGTAACTGGATGTGGATGGGTTGAGACTTGAGACACAGGTTTGAGAACACACAGCTTTATTTACACACGCACAGATATCACACAAACAAATAGAGACAGACAATATTTAACACATATACATATAATTATATATTTTTGGAAGAATTCCATGAATAAGCCGAAAATAAATATATTCTGGTACGCGCTGGATGAGCGAAATATATTTTCTCTCCAGGTGAGTCTGTAGGCCAATTATTACACAGGTTTGCTTTGAATATATTTTCTCTCGAGTTGAGATTACAAACTGAACGTTTTTCAGAGACAGCGCCTGTCGCGCTGTACTTCCTCTTGGTGAAAGTCTCGAGGCCTATTGATCTTTTCTCCTAAACGCCACAGGGGAGCTCTTGCAGTGTGTAGGAGGAAGCACGATTACAATATGCATATTCATAATAATTAAATAATAATAATAGTTATATATATATATATATATAGTCAATCTACATTGTTTTCATATTTCAAGCCTCATGTTTCATTGCAACATTATATTTATATGATCGCAATCTTTTCACGTCTGGGAAAACTGCTTTCAATAATTGGAATGCAAATGTTTCTCTAATTTTTATAATATAACAAATTGAAACATTTAATCTTTTTGACTCATGAATTTGATTTGTATTCATAATTTTTATTAATTATGACTTTCTGAAGTTAGGATATACAATTTCTTTTACTTTTTATGTTAATTTTCAAGTGCAGGTAAGTGGAATATTAATTTATTGTTATATTATTATGCTTATTTCATCAATATTATGATAGATGGTGAAATGAAAATATATCATTTATTTTTTTTGTCTCCATTGAGATGAACGAAAAAATTTTTAGGAATATAAATATATATGTAGGATAAAACCTATTTAAAATATTTAGCACAGGATGTATATCAATACTTTTATTTAAATGTATGATTTAGGTGTGCGAAATATAAAAAATAAATAATATTTCTACTTAGTTTAATTAAATGAAGTTCTCAAGCCATCTTTATTACAAAAAAAGGAAAACAAATGATGTAAGTGATGCCATAATATTTAATAATTATCATGAAAAATAAAATTTCTTTCTGCATTGTTTCTATTATATCTACTATAAAATTACTGAGATTATTTTACTGCATCACATTTTAGGTCAGGGGTGGCCAGCTCGCCATATAATGTATTATAAAAAATTTTTACATTTTTTTTATTTGTGAAAACCAATGTATTAAAAAAAAAATTAACTGTCGAAATTATGAGAAAAAAATTAATTTTGATTTTAAAATAATATTCTTGCTTATATATGACAGATATTGCCTGTTTTATTTATAAGTTTATTTAGTTTGCAGAATAATTAAATTATATTCTGTGACCTCATGAAGCGCGCGAATCGATTTGCAAAAGTTAAAAGTGAAAGAGGGAAGCAACAAATATCGCACTAGTAAAATAAATATTTTTTAATGATTTCATTTTTTTTATTTCATTTATATTTATATATATTTTTATATTTCATTTTTAATGTTATACATTTCTTCACAATGTGCGTTTAGTATCATAATTATATATTATCTATGCTTGCATTTAAGAATAATAGTAAACACAATAATAATAACTCATTATGTTTCAATTTTTCACTCCAAAATGTCTATAGTGGGTTAAATCTAATATAGGGATATATAATGTTATATGCGGCAAGTGGAGTTATGATGCATTTCCACAGTGGCCTTCAAGATCATTTGGATTGGCCACCCCTGCATTAGATACTTATAAAATATTATAATAATAGAAAATTAGCATTAAAATAAAACCCCTATGCCATCTTGATTTCTAAGCAAATTTGAAAGCACAATTATGTAAGATCATCCAGGTTTTAGCAACAATTTTCCACTCTGAACTTTCTGAAGGGATCACGATTGATGTATAGGACGAAAGTTCAAGGTGAAATTCTAGAAGTTCAAGGTTGCAGTAAATGTCGATCAATGGTTAACGAAGTACCGAGTCGTATTGCTACTTGTGCTGTCACAAAAATACGTGTACATGATAAGCCAAACTACTTCCTTACAATTTTCTTGACCTAGAAAGAAAACTCTTGGTGACTTTTTCAATATCATTTATTTTTTAGATCCAAGACAAATGTCATGAATAATTATGAAGTTTGAACAAGTTCTCTTTTTCATGATGTTTAGTTTTTCAGTTTTCTTACATCAGAGTGTAAGAGAACTGAAAAACATAAATTTGATATATGTCATAATAGTTTTCCTTGAATTAAAATAAAAATTTGTTGAGAAAAAACTATTTAAATTATTTATAAGATAAAGATTAATTTTTAACAGTAAAAATAGAAATTTTTTTTTATATAATAGTACTAAAATATTCTTCTTTTTTTTTTTTTTCACAGGTTATATTTAGAAAAATTATAATTTTTATTTTATTTCTTAACTTTGATTATTGTAACTCGGTAAAAACCTCTTTGTTTTTAGTAGAATGAAAATTATATTTATGCATTTAAAAATTATATGAATTGTATCTAATTTTTTATCATTAGTATTAAATATGAATTATTATTGCTTATTTTTCAGTTTTTCTTAAACTTGATATATGTCGCAATAATTTTCCTTGGCAAAAAAAAAAAAAAAAAAATTGTTTGGAAAAAATTAGCTATTTAAATTATTTATAAGATAAATATTAATTTTTTAAGCGTAAAAATAGAAACTATTTTATTATATATAGTATAAAATATTTTTCTTTTTTTTCTCCACAGATTATATTTAGAAAAAATATAATTTCATTTTATTTTTTAACATTGATTATTGTAACTCGATAAAAACACTTTGTTTTCAATAGAATGAAAATTATATTCATGAATTTAAAATTTATATGAATTGTTTCTAATGTTTTTGACATTAGTATTAAATATGAAATCGCAATACTATTATTTTTAAAATAAAAAAGGTAAAATCGTAATTACCGGATTTTTTACTTTTTATGCATATTTTTTAACACTTTTTTTTTTTAATCAGTACTATGAATTTATTCACATTTGCTGTGAAGAATTTTTTAATAAAGCTTTCCATCAAAAAAAAAAAAAAAAATGATACAAATGTACAAGTTATTTAAATTAAATTAAAATATTATCGGTTTCACAGAAATATTTTAAAAAAGATGCAACCGTGCTTCCTCCTACGCACTGCAAAAATAGTCAGTAGGCCTCGAGACTCACACCCAAGAGGAAGTTTCAGCGCAACCGGCGCTGCCGTTGAGGAATGTTTAGCATAGAGCAATCACGTGCTTCTGTTGAGAAACGTTTAGATTGTAATCTATCATCTCGCGAGGAAATATATTTAGCACAACCCCTTGTATTTGTTGGCCTACAGCTCCTCGGAGAGGTAGTATATTCCGTGCATCCCGCCCATATCTGAGTTTCTTTATTTTCGGATTAAAAATGGAATTCTTCCACGAATCTAGAATTATCTGTCTTTAAATGTGTTGAATATTGTATATGTATAATTGTGCATGTGTGATGTCTGTGTAAATACAGCTGTGAGTTCTCAAACCTGAGTCTCAAGTCTCAACCCAACCACACACACACCCAGTAACAATCCAGCTGCACAATCAACAAAATTACAATCTGGCACCCAACGTAGAACCTACTCAAACCGACACAACTACAAAAAAATTTAGTTTATAATAAAGTAATTCATAAAGGAAAGCGATATTTTGTAGTTTTATAGATTCCTTTTTGGTGTATTGTATTTTCTTTATTATTTGAATAACATCATTGATATTTGACATCAATTTACTTTTTTCTATATAACATTCCTAGATATATTAAGAAAATATTTAAATTCAAACTGTGTAAGTATATTATGCTTTATTGTAAGCCATACATTATTTTATTTAGCCTCTCCTCTTCAAGATATAACATTTTCGGTGGAGAAAAGATTTAATATCTTGTTTGGTTTTTATTTGAAATTATTTTACATCAGCGACATTACGCACCAGTACAGACATTACATACTTAGCTCATGTTATGTACCAGTTTCAGGGCCTGATGGCTGAGTGACTAGCATTCTGGCGCTTGGTGCCACAGGGTTTGAGTCCCAATGGGGCCATGGGTGTTTGTAATGGTTCGGAATCCACTTTAAGCCATAGGTCCCGGTCTAATATAACTGTAGGTGTAACAACCTACCCCGTGAAATGTCAGCGTCACGGTGCCAAGTCGAACTTCTACCTACGAGTGCTCAATCACAACAGAAGCTGCCCCTCCCCTTTCCCTCCTACCATGAAACCACTTGGGTTCTTGACTTGTTCTAGATGTTGCTGCCTGCCATGTGGGATAAGAAACAACACATACTAGATTCTGATGTCGAAAGGTAAAAGTCAAACGAGAGGTTTTACATTTATTTATTTGTATCGGAGTGATATAGTGGACATCGCATTAAGATTTGAACTCGTAGAGCAGAGTCCGAGATGCAAAAAGTAAAGCTCAGAAGGAAGATAATGCGTCTTTGTCAGAAATGGACAGAGTAAATTCCTAGCTCATTCATTGACTCTGGAAAAGAAACATGCACACCTACCAGAGGTCATCCCGAGAGTTAAAATTATTGCGACATAAAATTACAATGTAGAAGTTCCCTCTTGCCTCCTGGGTAACGATGAATCAATTACATATTTGACATTCTTTTCACGTCTAAGTACTGGACATTCGAAAACAACAATGTCATATCTTTCTTTTTGCTATCTATTTCTCACTTTTTTTCAAAGAATATCTCAGCACCACAAATTTTAACAATCTCTTTAAATACATTTAATGTTGAAAAAAATGGGGAATCGTAAAAAATGTACAGAAACATTTTGACATAATTTGTTGAAGTGATGACATCTTTCATAAGTAATAGGTACTTGATATCCATGGTGGCCTCAAACATCATAATCTCCCTATAATTAGGCGAACCGCTGCAACGTAATATTTCAGCAAGAAGCGAAGAAAAAACAAGAAGTTTCCTTAATGGCATAACAGACAACCACAACGTTTAAACCTTGACCTTCAAAATTAACAAAAATAACAACAAACGGTCGATTTTGACGCAACCGAAATAAGAAAAAAATATAATTGCTTGATGGATCTAAGAAAAATTATTCATGTAAATCGTTACATATGCAATGTCAAATAAATTATTTATGCTATTTCTTTCAATGGATTAAAGGAATAAAAATATGTTTATTAACATGGGATGGTAAAATAATTGACATTTTAAAGATTATAACGAGTATAATGATCGATACGTCCTTAAATAAAATATTGAATAATAAACCTGGAGATTTAAGATATCGATAAAATATTTTAAAAACTAAATTTTGCTTCGGTAATTTTACGAAATAAAAATTTTATGTGTACTAAGCAAAATACAGTGAAATTATAATAGTATCCATACAGCCACATAAATAGCTAAATACGTTTACTTGAACTTCGGATTTCTAATGGACAAAAGTAAAAGGATTTTTATTAATAATTAATTAATTATTTTAAATAATTATTAAGGACTTATAGGATTATTATTATGTTTTTTTATTTGTAAAATATATATGTTATTTGTAAATATATATATATATATTTACAAATATATATATTAACTTGATGAAATTGACAACACCGACACTGATGAACTGACAGTACTTTTGGATTTGCTAATATACACATCAAACTTCAAATCGTATCATGAAGATATTAAACGTTTTTGCCACGGTTGTAACTGATCCCGATATTTTTTGTGCAGTTATGTCACTTGCAGTTTTTTCACTTTTGTTAGTTTAAATTTTTACTTTCAAATTTGCGATGATTACCAAGATGATAAGGAAGAACGACAGATGTCAGATATCCACAAAAGTCTGATTCTGCGAGATACTGATACTTCAAGTCTGTCAAAAATTTCTGTATTGTGCTATATTGCATTTTCTCCTTTTTAAATTTGCTTTACATATTTAATTAATTAGAAGACGATAATTATTGCACAATAAATTCATTTTTATTATTAATTTTACAAAATTTACTGCACCATATGATTTTCACCGAAAAAATCTAAGGCTCATGCAAAATTTTCTTGGGAAAGTTTTATTCCAATTTAAAATGTAAAAACATATTTTTAAAATTATATTTGACATATTTTTAATTAAAAATTCAAAGGCCATCTAAGTGAAATAATAGGATAATATTTTAATTAAACTATTTTTTAAAAATTTAAAACGCTGCATGGTCTATGAGACCCTCATGTCCCCTGTTATGTCCTAATTTTTCACCTTCCCTGTTATTGGTTAAAATAAAGATTACAAAGAAAACATCTAGCTTGTATAAAATTAAAATAAAGTCTTCACGATAGCAATTCATTAAAAATAAATTAATTCGATAGAAATCTCATTAAAAAAGACATTAATTAATTCTATACAGATAAACATACACTGTACATCGAGTTCTTAAATCAAACAATACTATCGATGTCAAACAAATGTCTTTTGGTTCATCATTTATGTATACATACATTGAATGGACAATTAATACTATGACCCTGCGAATATAAAACTTTGATAAACTGATAAGAAAACAATAAATACAGTTTGTAATTTATTAAGTATCTGATTTAAAATTATTTATCATTCAAAAAGTCTACTGATATGATCTGGACTAGCAGCATTTGTTGACGGAAGCTACAATAGAAAAATTGATCTTTTTCAGTTTTTTTTAAATATTTTTGCAATTTATTTAAACAAAGGAATATTGTTTTACATCATTATGTAATCTTTAAATCTTAACGTTCTTCTTATAAGCAGATGATCCTATTGTTATTGTATTACTATATTTTGATAATTCCGCATTGGACATTTTATTTTCTTTACTTGAATTATAAAAGAGTTTTTTTACATTCTGTGCTACAAGTTATATTAGATTACCAATTAGTGATATAGTAACAACATACCCGATTCGCCCTCATTGTGGTCTATGATAACGCGCATGAATGTCCAGTTTATAATCTACCGGGTGGGGTTCGTTGCAGTCACTGTTTCCAGAAATTAAGAAGTACAGTGATGAATAGGACATTGCGTTTAAGTACCTCGCATCGATATATCAGACACCCTGATGGGAATTTTCTAGGCGTTCTCTTTTACGACACACAAATACAAAGTAGCTTCTAGTAAAAGCCCTCCCAGAAAGCTATGCCCTGAATGAACCTGAATGAACAACCTGAATGATGTTCAACTTCGTCAAAGAAACATTAACCTCAATAGAATCAAAGTCACTAAAAATAAATAAAAACCAAAGAACCAAAAACCAAAAGAACCAAAGGAATACTGAACAAATATAAACCAAAAGAAAACCAAAAAAAATAATAAAAAAAAACCAAATAAACCAAAAACCAAAGGAATACTGAACATATCACTAGTGCTAATTATCAAAATAGATTCTTTAATTTGGATCTCCTGTGCAAGTTCACGGTCTTGATGACCAATTCGCTATCGCTCTGGCCTTTGGTACCACAGGCTTCAAGTTCGATTCCTGGAGGAGGCATGGATATTAGTGGTTTGGAATTCACGTTAAACTGTAGGTCCTGGTCTCATTAGCCTATAGTGTGATCAAAATAACGGTAAAAGCGATAACAAACCAATCATGTGCAAGTTCAAAAAAGATATTGAAGATAAGCATCACATTATTTATCATTGCCAACAACTAAACACCTCATCTCAACCGTCTGCTGTCTCGAAATCTACCAGTACATTGAAACATTCAAGCTATTATGAAACATAATTTAGAAGACAATTTTGATAACTCTCCTTCCTAATTAATTTCTCATTTTTTAAAGTTAAATACTCCGTATAGTTCTGTAAATATTGTACAGGTTTTTTTCTTTTTTTTTGTAAAGAACTAAGATCCTATCTTTATCATTGTATTGTATTTTGGAAATAAAAAAAAAAAGAAAAAGAAAAATTTGGTCGTGTTGTTTTGGCAAGCATCCAATCAGATTTTTATCGGTTTTGCGGAATAGTCTTTTGAATTTTTATCTGGTTGGAAGTGTTGTCATGGTACTCATATGTTTGTTTCTTGAGTGGATCTGCTTTCGCAGCATTGTACATCATCCCCACATGCCTTAGGGTGGGTCGATGTATTTGGTTGACCTTATCTCCTTTTTTTTTTTTGACTATCACTGCTTTCATTGTCAGCTGGTGTTACAAGATTATCCAATTCTTCATTCTTCATTAATTCATTGAAATTTCCATATCTGAAAAATGCTTTGCTGCCAATTGCCTTTGTAATTTGTATAACATCTTCTTGACATCATTTTCAGTTGATGGAAATCCTAATTGTTGACAATATCTGCATAGAACAACGGCAATGCTATTGATGCATAGTGGGCAGAATGCTTGAAAAATAAACAAAAAGGCACAAAACATAATTTATTGGCTAAGAATTTTTTGTTTGTATTTTTTAAATGTTACAAATTTCTGTACCGTTACATTTGGTTAAATTTTGGGTATAAATTTCCGTTGTACACATCTAAAAATCGACAAATTTACGAGGCAGCACATGTACTATTTTGAAGATGTTTGTCCGTTGGTAATCAACATAGATTTTCATGAATAAGGTGTTTGTTAGAAATAGTGTTTTGCATGGAATTAAAAGTTAAGTACATGCTCTTTATTAATATAATTGCAATATTAATTATAATTAAATATTTAACTTAAATTAAAAACAAACATTTAAATAAAGAATTAAAAGAAAAGAAAAAAAAAAAGTAAAATAAAATTAAAAAGAATTAAATGGAGTGTAGACATTTGATAAAAACAATTGCATATAATAGAAAAAAATAAAACAAAAATATGGATTTTTGAAAGTTTTGGTTTTCATCAAAAATCCATTTATGTAAATATTTTTTTATTTCATTTATTTAAATATAAATATGAAATAAAGAAATGAAATTAAAAGTATATTTATTTTACAAGTGCGATATTTGTTTCTTAACTCTTTCATAACCTTTACAGTTCGATCTCAATTTGAGTATTTGCCCATCGTAATTGGTGTTGTAGGTTAGCTTCCGTTATGTTTGAGTATATTTTGTGTTTGGTCAATTTCATTTTCGAAAAACCGATTCGCAGGTGTAAGTTGAAACCAATGCTCTAACAACTTTTTGTGCCAGATTTCTTAAATTGGATCATATGGATGCACAAATAATGTATTTTCATACATTGATTTTCACTACTTTGGCCATTTTAAAATAAATATATTTTGTAAAAGTGTGATAAATCTCACGGCCCGAAAAAAAATGATCAAAGGCCGGCCGCATGCGGCCTGGGAACCTCGGGTTGACCACCCTAATCTAACAGATTTGTAGAATTTGGTAGTGCTTCTTGTAGTATTTCAACAATTGGTTCTTTATGAAGTTGTACAGATAGTGAACATTGGTATATTCCCTTGATTATTGAATTTAGTTGTATTTCTTGTAGTATTTCAACAATTGCTTCTTTATGAAGTTGTACAGATAGCGAACATTGGTATATTCCCTTGATTATTGAATTTAGTTGTATTTCTTGTAGTATTTCAACAATTGCTACTTTATGAAGTTGTAGAGATAGTGAACATTGGTATATTCCCTTGATTATTGAATTTAGTTGTATTTCTTGTAGTATTTCAACAATTGCTTCTTTGTGAAGTTGTACAGATAGCGAACATTGGTATATTCCCTTGATTATTGAATTTAGTTGTATTTCTTGTAGTATTTCAACAATTGCTACTTTTATGAAGTTGTAGAGATAGTGAACATTGGTATATTCCCTTGATTATTGAATTTAGTTGTATTTCTTGTAGTATTTCAACAATTGCTTCTTTGTGAAGTTGTACAGATAGCGAACATTGGTATATTCCCTTGATTATTGAATTTAGTTGTATTTCTTGTAGTATTTCAACAATTGCTACTTTATGAAGTTGTAGAGATAGTGAACATTGGTATATTCCCTTGATTATTGAATTTAGTTGTATTTCTTGTAGTATTTCAACAATTGCTTCTTTGTGAAGTTGTACAGATGCATTGAACATTGGTATATTCCCTTGATTATTGAATTTAGTTGTATTTCTTGTAGTATTTCAACAATTGCTTCTTTGTGAAGTTGTACAGATAGTGAACATTGGTATATTCCCTTGATTATTGAATTTAGTTGTATTTCTTGTAGTATTTCAACAATTGCTTCTTTGTGAAGTTGTAGAGATAGTGAACATTGGTATATTCCCTTGATTATTGAATTTAGTTGTATTTCTTGTAGTATTTCAACAATTGCTACTTTATGAAGTTGTAGAGATAGTGAACATTGGTATATTCCCTTGATTATTGAATTTAGTTGTATTTCTTGTAGTATTTCAACAATTGCTTCTTTGTGAAGTTGTACAGATAGCGAACATTGGTATATTCCCTTGATTATTGAATTTAGTTGTATTTCTTGTAGTATTTCAACAATTGCTTCTTTGTGAAGTTGTACAGATAGTGAACATTGGTATATTCCCTTGATTATTGAATTTAGTTGTATTTCTTGTAGTATTTCAACAATTGCTACTTTATGAAGTTGTAGAGATAGTGAACATTGGTATATTCCCTTGATTATTGAATTTAGTTGTATTTCTTGTAGTATTTCAACAATTGCTTCTTTGTGAAGTTGTACAGATAGCGAACATTGGTATATTCCCTTGATTATTGAATTTAGTTGTATTTCTTGTAGTATTTCAACAATTGCTTCTTTGTGAAGTTGTACAGATAGTGAACATTGGTATATTCCCTTGATTATTGAATTTAGTTGTATTTCTTGTAGTATTTCAACAATTGCTTCTTTGTGAAGTTGTAGAGATAGTGAACATTGGTATATTCCCTTGATTATTGAATTTAGTTGTATTTCTTGTAGTATTTCAACAATTGCTACTTTATGAAGTTGTAGAGATAGTGAACATTGGTATATTCCCTTGATTATTGAATTTAGTTGTATTTCTTGTAGTATTTCAACAATTGCTTCTTTGTGAAGTTGTACAGATAGCGAACATTGGTATATTCCCTTGATTATTGAATTTAGTTGTATTTCTTGTAGTATTTCAACAATTGCTTCTTTATGAAGTTTTAGAGATACCGAACATTGGTATATTCCCGTGACTATTGAATTTGGTAGTGCTTCTTGCAGTATTTGAAAAAACCTTCCTCGTGAAATTAGTTAGTTAGAGTTTCATAGAGTTAACAAATAAATATTGGTCCATCTCTGTAGCTATTGAATTTAATATTTTTGTAGTATTCTGACCAATTGCTTCATATATTTCTTGAGTTGTTGAGCATTTGTATACTTCCACGTATACGCGTCCAGCAAATTATGTTCACACATGATAAATTGAAATTGGTGAGCAGATTTAAATTTTTTTTAATTGAAATGAACTTTTCAATAACAAACCAAAGCAAGCAATTTAAAAGACATAAAGTTTAATAACATAAACAAAAAGCAAATATTAAAAATACAAAATTATATTTCTGATAGCCAACGACCGAGTTACTTTAACAAACAGGAAACTTTTTTTCAGTCAATTTAGATTATTAGAGGACAGATGTTTGAACTTTTTAATTGTTTTATATTTCTTCATCTTCAATTAGTACAAAACTGAAAAATAAATGAATGAAAAAAAATTAAAATAATAATTTAAGAAACCGTTACGGAAGAACATTAAGCTCAGAATGTAACTTTTAAGTAAAAAAAATAAGCAATATTTCACTTCCTGTTTAAAACATCGTTATCTCGTTTTGTTCCTAAAAAGAATAACACAGTTGAACATTTGAATCATTGAAGTAAAATATTTTGGTTTTTAATATTATGAGGTTTGATTTAAAACTGTTTAAAAAGGTCAGTAAGAAAAAGAAAAAACTGTTTCAAAAGCGATTTTGATTCAAGCTATCGGAAGCACATTCAAGGACGGTTGGCTCGAGACGTTACTATGAATCATTCGAGTGAATCGAAGCAACCCAAACTGTAATAGAATCGACATCAGCAAAATTCTTTCCAAACATGGCAAACTATCGCTTGGCTTAAAGTAGTATATATATTTCTAGGTGTTATTGTCAGTTAACTAACGACTGTTGATGCGAATTTGCTTGCATGGTGAACTGGAACG
Organism: Caerostris extrusa; assembly: GCA_021605095.1. NCBI lineage: Eukaryota > Metazoa > Arthropoda > Arachnida > Araneae > Araneidae > Caerostris > Caerostris extrusa. Next base: position 135,648 of record BPLR01014723.1, read on the forward strand.
TCTGATTTTTTTTTATCCTCAATAAATAAATAAACGTCTGACTGAATTTGCATCGTAAAACTGGCTGTGTGTCGACGAGTACCAATCTCTAAAAAATCAGGATGTAACTTCAGAAATTGTATTTTAATCGTAAATTTCATTTGAAATATCGAAATTAGTTATTATAAAAAATAACTTTGTTCCCGTTAATTCCTTAAAAATGAGTATAAACCCATGGCACATCCTGTCAGATTTACAACTGATTTCAGTCATTTGTTATTTAAAGTCTTTTGTGATAAGTTCGTTGTATTCTGATACTGTTATGCAAATTCTTAGAGAAGTAAAATGACAAAAAATAATATAGTCAATAAAACAATAAATAGTAATATTGTTTTTAAATAAGAAGAAATATATTTATTAAAATAATTAAAAGAAATAAATGTCAAAGTTGGGGCCTGATGGCCGAGTGACTAGCGCTTTGGCGCTTGGTACTACAGGTTTCGGATTCGAGTCCCGACGGTGCCGTGGATATTTGTTGTGGTTCGTAATTCTCTTTTAAGTCGTATGTCACTATCTAACATGACAGTAGAGCGTTGGGATTAGGGACGACAACCCTACCCCGTAAAAAGAAAACATCTCATGTTTCGAAATCTGCCAGTAGGCAGACGATCTTAGCTCACCAAGGACTGTTGCGCCAACTTTTAGAAAAATGTTTTTCTTTATTAATACATAATTACCGTTAAATAATTTAGATTCCCAAAGTCTCCTTTTAGGTGGTATAAAAAAATTTTTAAAGTCTCTATTTTTTTCTTGCAGACATATTTTAGACAAATTCAAATGTTGCCTAGTAGCAACGAAGACAGTTATGCTTACGTTCGAAAACTCTCGTCATTCATTGTAGTCACTGTTTTCAGATACTAGTTGAGTTGATGGCGATTGTGACGATATTTAAAAGCGTTAAGGCTGCAGTATCCTCCTAAATGTCACCTAAAAAAATGGAGATAATTTCATAGCGTTCTTACATAACATGGTAGTTGTACATATAAATGGGAACGAGCTTTACCGTTGTTCTATCCATCCGTCTGTATCTCTCTCTCTGTATCTCTCTCTCTCTCTATATATATATATATATATACGCAATAAATCTGCGAGATCTTGAATTCCTTTGATTTAACTGAAAAAAGACGTTTAATAGTTTCTTGTAGTCATCTTCCTCCGTCTCAGATAGCACATATGGAAGCGCTCCATCATAATCGGCGTGGTAAAATGCAAGTTCAGTGTAATCCCCTCTCGCTTGGGACAGTCTGGGTGATGTTAAATCTACCATATATCTATCTTTCAATTGCGAATTACCTTCGAATTAAGTACCCACCAATTGTAAATAACATTAACAGTTTTAGGAATAAAGAAATAGTTAACATTCTTTAACGGAGGTCGAAAGTAATACATACCTGCATACTTTTTTTTTATTAAATAAAATTTGGAAAAATATGTAAAATATATATTTCTAAATATTTAATATTCTATGAAGCAAATGAATTTAAAAAATTCACATAAATCTTAAAAGAACATACGTGACATAGTGAAAATATATTTAATAAGAAGGTGCTGGTTCGTAAAAGCTCTAATTTTGTTGGTCGTTGTGCAAATATTTTTATTACCAAAATGAATAGTATTACAGGATTTTCTCGTATTTTTGGAAAATATCATCTTGTATATTGGATATATCATGATATTTAAAATTAACGTATAATTTTGACGTATGGCAGGAATTAGTTGTAATATCTAAGAAATAAAGAAATATATAAGAAATATAAAAACACACAAAGAGAATATTATAATTCTTATTTGCTTATTTAAATGTGCTGAAATAAATTTTTTACTTAAAACCCTCATCCCATGCACCGACAACACGTGCATGCAGATAGGTGATATAATCCAGTTTTACTTCTCCGAACTTCTCACGAAAAGAATATGCAAAAATGGGACTCCAATTCCAATTGATAGCCGGCTTAGGTCGCCAGACGCTTCCAGTGCCGTGTCCTGTTTAAAATCTATAATTTCGCAGAATTACATTGTTGCAGCAAAATCATACGGAGGAAAAGATAGGCGAATAAAAAACATGCTCACTTCCCTCTTTTAAAAACCAGCATGGGGTAACCCGGTTTCAAAGATTGTCTCTGTAACCCAGAGTAGCTGCGTGATGGTATAGAAAAAAACCGAGTCAATCGGAGATACCGAAGTGTAAAGAAAAAAAAAAAAGTAAAACTAGAAAAAAAATAATAGTAGGTCAAAATCGGGATGGTTACTGAGAAGCAGAATGAAAAACAGAATTGGAAAAAATGAGCATCTTGCCGGTAGGTGGGCGTTTGAAGAGTTGGAGAGGATCCGAGCACGGAGTGAGATTATGTCTGGAATGCCTGTTTCCTCTTACAGGTGCTGTAAGATTTAACTCTAGTTCCAAACTCCCACACTTCTTACCTTTGCACTTTCCTGAACGAGAGGAAGCCTGCTTCTACTTTTTTATCTCTACAAATATTGTACTAGCATATTTAAGTGGCTCAGTGAAAATGCAATCGATTAGAATCAGTTGAATCGGCTGGCGACTCCGCTTGAGTCATGCGGCCTGATGGCTAATTATCTAAAGCTCTGGCCTTTGGTACCATAGGCTCCTGGTTCGAATCTGGCGGTGGCATGGATATTTGTTAGTGGTTCGGAATCCCACTTTAAGCTGTAGTTCTTGGCCTGTTTAGTCCTCGTGCGCACAAGATGACCATAGAGCAACAAAGCCAAATCAAATCCACTAGAGTCCCAGCTTTCGGAAATGAGAAATCTCTTATAGCAACGTTTTGTAAGTTATCTCGCATCTATAGATATAAATTGCCTGGTGGGAGTTTTTCGGACTTTCTCTCACACCACAGGTCAATGCAAGGACATTTCTTCTTAAATACAATGTACTCCTGTCATTGGTGGTCTATTCGCATCATACATACGTGGAACAATGTCTCAACAATCATAAAACAAAAACAAAAATATGTCCAAGTAACTTACACTTTATTCAATTTATTTTTTTTTTATATTTAATAATAACTTTTTTTGTGTAATGAAAGTATTTAGAATAGTAGAATAGAAGTTTTTAGACTCTAGCGCATTGACAACTGGCGTCGTTGGTGAACATTAGGGCGGAGGTTCAACCCACTGGCGGCTTTGTTGTAGACGCTGCATCAGAAAACGAGAGGGAGAATCGATGGCATTTATTATGTTCAGCATGCTGCATCGTTAATCGGACTACCTGGTAGGAGTTTTTTGTTTTCTCCCATACGATACGCAAATGAGAAGTAATTCCCCCTAAAAGTCTTTCCAGAAGGCACTGCTCTCCTTCTTCAGCGTCAAGTCCCTTCTTCGTGTCTCTTCCTCAAGTCTCCTTCTTCAGGAATCAAGTCAGACTTCTACCCCTAGGAGTGTTCCAAGTTACCCCCTTTTCCCTCCTTTCATGAGACCACATGGATTGTTGGACTTAGCCAAGATCTTGCTGTCTAAAAAGAGGGAATA
>BPLR01014724.1:0-67235 GCA_021605095.1 Caerostris extrusa
TAGTTACGTATTGCTAGCGATTTTGATTGAAAAATATTCCATCAGTTTTACCCGTTTGGCAGCATTTTCGGTCCAATAGCGTCTATATTTGAGCGTTACAGGATGTCTCTTTTTACTTTCGTCTGGATAAACTGATTCTGAATTTTAGGTAAAATCTTTTGAAAAATATTCTCTGGATTATATGGGCGATCGGCTTACATTCGGAAAATATATACGGTACCTTTGAATCGTCAAATCAATACTTAAGCGACAGACTCCTCGACGATTTTTGCAAAAGAGAAAACCCAGTATAAAGCATTGGTTGAATCTCCCTAAAAATCTATACATATATATATAAAAAGAAAACATCTCCTGTCTGGAAACTTCGGTAGGTGCAGACGACCTTGGCACAGCAAGGGGCTGTTTATGCGCCAATAAAGAATATATTCTCTACCTCCGCCTTATATACACATGTCCATAAATTACGATAATTCAGAATCACACAGAAATTGAACTCTAAAATAAAAAATTTCACCTGTAGAATTATCACACACATCTTGAAGAAGAATATGCAAATTACAGGAAACCACCAGATGACGCGGATAGTACGTCACAATGACGAGAGTGTAAGAGAGGGGTATATAAGGAATGGTGGCAAAGAAGTAAAATTGTTCACAAGCGCTCTTAAAATCCTTTCAGTGCAATAACCGCATAGTTATGGCACAAAGGAAGCATTTGGATGATTTTTTTAGGTGGTAGAATTATCGGACGACTGGAATGTGGACGTACCCAGCTGGAAGTATCCGAGGAACTTGGAATCGCCCAGAGTGTCATCTCCAGGCTTTGGCAACGATTCCAAGATGGTGGTAATGTGAGTAGATGTTACAGCATCAGGTCGCCCCCGAGTTACAACGCCGAATGAGGACCGGTATTTAGCAGTTACTGCCAAAAGAAACAGACGGAGCACAGCATCAGACCTGTCTCGTCAGCCCTCTTCAGCTACCGGTACGACAGTTTCAAGGCAGACCGTGTACAGACGCTTAGGGCACATTGGTCTCATATGCTCGTAGGCTTGTCAGATGTGTTCCACTTACCGCAACTCACTGTCGCCTGCGATTAACCTGGAGTAGAGAGCATGCATTGTGGACACCGCAACAGTGGTCTTGTGTGATGTTTTCCGGACGAGTCCAGGTTTAGTTTGCAGTCTGATTCTCGCCGGACTTTCATATGGAGAGCGCCAGGTACCCGTTACCACCAAGAGAACACCATTGAACGACACCGTTACGGTGGTGCAGGATGGCTCGTTTGGGGGAGGAATTATTCTGGTTCCAGAACTGACCTGCATGTTCAGAGTGTAACGATGACAGGCCACATCTATCGGGATGTCATTCTGGAACAACATGTACGTTTGTTTCGGGGCGCCATGGGTGCTGAATTTCTGTTTATGGATGACAACGCCCGTCCTCACCGTGCAAACATTGTAGACGAATGCCTTCAATTGAGGATATCACCCTGTATGGATTGGCCAGCATACTCACCGGACTTGAATCCAATAGAGCATGTGTGGGATATGCTTGGCCGACGAATTGCAGCCCGTCAACCCCCCTCCCACCTGTCAACCGGAACTTCGGAGGGCATTGCTTGATGAGTGGTGTAATATTCCCCAAGATCAGATTGATAATTTGATACTCAGCATGCCTAGGCGTTGTAAGGCCTGTATTGCATCGTCCGGGAGACATACTCCATATTAACCATCATACTAACCATGTTATACTGTTTTTTGTAAATAGGTTCTTTTTTGAAATTTGCTCCAGGGAGTAAAAATCGCAATTTTTATTAATTATGTCAAACATATAGCATCTTTTTTGCTCTTTACCTTTTGTTTAATAAATAGACTTTACAAATAAGTCAAATTTGTTTTTGCTTCTGTCTCTTTCTTTGCCTGAACTTCATTATCCTTAATTTATGGACATGAGTGTAGATAGGTAGAAAGATATCTATACATATATATATATATATATATATATCAAAGTTCTATTACTTAACTTCAAATTTCACGTAAATTGGCTGGGATATTTCTAATACAAAGCTTAAATTGTTTTTTCAAGAAATAGTTTCAGTATTTATCCCAAAAAAATTATCCAATTTGGGATAAATTTGGTTTACACCAATTTGTCGTGGCGAATTTTTGCATGGTTGACACTTTTTTGTTTTATTGTTCATAGACACCAATATAGAACAAACAAATATATAAAATATATTAACCATTGTATTGTAACCACCTAAAAATTTGATTTAATAAATAAGTGATTTGCATTGCTATTTCATCAATAAAAAATGTCCCTTTTCCTCTACTCTAAAATGAGTAAACAAAATAACTTCCATTTTCCTCTTTATACTTAAATAATATAGTATAATGATTTCCAGATTAACTGTCTTGACTTAATAATCGTAAAAATACAGAACGATACTAATTAAACTCTCATATGCTTTAAACAATAAAATCTCATGAAAATGCCCATGTTTACAATCAGCCCACCTGTCCCAAGCTAAATTTAAGGCACTTGAATCTTGGATAGGTATATTGAGAGGAATGGTTAGGCTGATTAGAAATATGTGAAATTCTACTAAATTGATTAAAAACACATTTTGAATGATAAAAATACAAATTTTTTGTCACCAATGATGCTATCCAGTTATTAGTGAAATGAACATAATTTGCCCTGTATGAAATCATTTTAACTCATCATTTCAGAATCTGTAAGAACCCTTTTTTATTAAAGATCATGAATTTAACAGTCATAAATTTTTACTTTCTAGTTTAGTTTTTAGTTTCTTTTTTATTACTTATTTTTGAATGCGTGATTCCATACGTAAATGATAACAAGTGGGATGAAAAGTTCGTAGGCTGACAAATAGATGGCTCTACTAGTATTTAAATCCATATGAGTTTTTAGTTAGCCCTAATCTTCAAAAGACACGTGTATAAATTTAACAGCTGTTGCACTATTAGTATGTGAGTTATAGCATTTTTAGTGAAGCAACTTATGCTAGTTTGAAAAAATGGATAAAGGAGTTTCGTGTGTTAATTAAAGCATTGCTTTTTGGCGAAAAATGCTATTGAAGCCAAGGCTTTCTTGATAAGCATTATTCGGACTTTTCAGGAAAATCAACCGTAGAGAAGTGGTTTGCTAAATTTAAACGAGGCGAAATAAGGCACCAGCGAGGACGATGCACGCGGTGGACGCCCCAAAGAGGCTGTTACCGACAAAAACATCAAAAAAAGTCCACAAAATAATTTCTGATAACCGTAAAAAGTGAAATTGATTGAGATAGCTGAGACCCTAAAGATATCAAAGGAACGTGCCCAGGACATATCCTGAATGAATGTCCCCGGATATGCAGCTCTGTTCAAGGAGGCTTAGGAGTGCAAAGCTCACAATCTACCCAAAAGCAACAACTTAGTGTTGATGATTCTAAGCAGTGTTTGGAGCTGTTCAATAGTAATAAACCCGAATTTTTGCGTCGATATGTGACAATGGATGAAAACATGGCTCCATCATTTGAGTCAATCAAAGCAGTCAGTCGAGTGGACTGCACGTGATGAACACTAAAAATGCAATAACTTCACTAAAAATGCTATAACTCACATACTAATAGTGCAATAGCTGTCAAATTTATACGTGTCTTTTGAAGGTTAGAGTTAACTAAAATTCCTTATGGATGTAATACTAGTAGCATCTCATATTATGAACAAATGAAGCTTTTATTGCCTGTTTTCGAGTCCACTTTGCATTCAATGTTTGCAACAAAGTGGAAGATTGCTTCAAATATCTTGAAGGAGCTGTGGTGAAGATATGAAGAAATATCAAGAATAATAAAGCCGTAAGATGTTGGTGTTGAACTAGCCTTTTAGTTCTAGAAAGTACAGCAAATCTTAAGTGCTGAAAATTAATTAACATGAATGCTAAAAAGCCGATAAAACATAAACCATAAGCCATAAGTCATAGCAAAGCACCTCAAATACCTTAGAAGATTTATCTCTCATATATTGAGTAACAATTTGTAAAATTGTGTTTTTAATAAAATATGTATAGTTATAAAAGTACACATATTTCTTCGTATATAAATGGCACCAAATCTGCTTTTAATATGCAGAAATAGAAGATGAAAGTTTTTTAGACTTGAAATATGTTTTCTGAAAGATACTTTATGATAACTGTGAATGCAGATTGATTTGAAACAATGAAAATAGAAAGAGAATGGGAATTGAATGCCTAATTTCCATGATCATGATTTCAGAAATTAATAATAACTCCTTTTTTTATAAATTTAACAGTCATAAATTTTTTACTTACTAATTTAGTTTTTAGCTTTTTTTTATTGCTTATTTCTTTAGAATGCCTGATTCCTTACGTAAATGTTACGTTAAACGCTGATTGTATCAAAGTGAAAATTATGTAAAAATATCTTGAAGAATGACAAACATTACAAAGAAAAAAACATGATTGTTGGCGGTGAACTAGCCATTTAGTTCTAGAAAGCACAGCAAATCTTAAGTGCTTGAAAATTAATTAGCCAGTTTGAGTGAAGGGAAAACCTCACACCTTCAATTAAAACTGGACAGAAACAAGCAGAAAGGTAAAGCATTGAAAAATTTTGACTTTGCTAAAACATCGAATTAATATTTTTCGTGAATTAGGAATATTATGTTTGTAAAAAGTGCTGTTTTAACATAATAAAAATGTCTTAATGATGCAAAAATCTTATATACATCTTATTAATCTAAAAGGAATTGACATCTTCAAACAGGAGCTAATGAATAAATTGTAAGAAAAACTTTTATGCAAAGAAATAAAGCCCTTTGTCAGAAAGAAAATTAATGCTGTAATGACAAGCTTTTACGATGTGCAAATTTTTTTTTTTTTAAATTGCTAGAATTTGTTTTTATTCCTAAAGTTTGTAGTACAGATTTTTTTGATCAATCAGAATCTCAGTTTATTGGAAAAAGGTTCATTATTATTATTTTTTTTTTTTCTACAAAAGTGAGTATCCAAATTTGTAGATTAAGCAATACTTATAAAAGTTTAACAAGTAAAAAATAAATCATCAACTAAAAATAATTATTCAGAATTGAATGAAATAATTTTTGGCGTGTAAACATTCTAGCTACAATTAAACGAGAAAAAAAGTTTTTAAAAACTGTTTTGCATGATAAAAAAGAAGAGAAAAAAAAAGTTTAGCTAAACATTTTTATATCGATAAATTATTATCTAATTCTTAAATTTAAATCCTCTTGCTAAGAAAAAATTGTTTTGACACATATTTAAATACTTCTCATAAAAGTGATTATTATAGAAATTATTGCCTCTTAATCAAAATACTTATAAATTGATTAACTTAATTGTATTTTATTCTCTAAATTTAAAGTACTATGAAATGATGATGTTTGATTTCTTTATTGAATTTAATCCCTTTATCCTATTTCTGATGATATATTAAACAAGTACTAGTATGCAGAAATGTTTTAGCTTGTTGAAAACAAGAAAAACAAATTCTTTAAAGCATATTAAAAAATACTCTTATAAAAAGTGATTATTAGATTAAAATTGTAATTCTTTAACCCAAAAATACTTATAAATTGATTAAATTAATTATATTTTTATTCTCTAAATAAAGCATGTGCATAAAAATCGATTTTGATTTCTTTGCTGAATTTAAGCATCTTTTCCTGATGATTTATTAAAAAAGCTTGTAAAATTTTTAGCTTGTTGAAAACAAGAATTTTTTAGCATAAAAATGATTTTGTTGAAAAAAAGAAAAAAATTACTTTGATTTATTTCTTTACTGAATTTAAGCACCTAATCCCAATTCTGATGATTTTATTAAACAAACATGTAAAAATTTTTAGCTTGTTGAAAAGAAATTTTTATATATATAATATGCTTTTATATTTAAATACATATTCCCATAAAGTGACTATAAGATTAAAATTGCTATCATTTGACCAAAATATTTATAAATTGATTAAATTAATTATATTTTATTCTCTAAATAAAGTTCATGTTATGAAAATGATGATGTTTGATTCTTTACAATTGAATTTAAGCACCTTATCTCATTTCTGATGATCTGTTAACAAGCATGCACAGATTTTTAGCTTGTTGGGAAGAATATCTCAAAAAGAGGAAATATTTTTCAATGATAATATTCGTGTTTATTTAATTAGAGATAAAAAATTTTACAGTAAAAAAATTTTATAGTTAGCTAGATAATAAATCTTATAATAATCTGTATAATATATTTTAAGGGATTTAAAAAATTGATTTATTGTAATGAGTTTAAAATGATTTTATTTAATACCAAAAAATCTGATTTGATATAATTTGCCATAATATGGCGGATTTGTAGCACATTTAGTATAACCCTGAATACTTACCTAAAGAACTTAAACACTAAAGGAAATGGACATAAATGGAGTCTTCTTAAAGTCATATTTATTTAAATAATAAAACGACCAGGAAAATCCCCGGAAGCCAGTTAGAGATGCGTGATATGTAACTCTGAAATTACTAAACTAATAAGTCACAAAACAAAATTATTCAGAAATTTATCTTTTTACTCCTATTAAAACTAATTTAGTGTACTTTAATAAGCATATGTAGTAAATAACACATATATTCTACAAGGGTTAAAAATGTAGAATATATATTATTCTAAAAGTTTATTCTAAACTACATAAGAATTATTCTAAATATGAATAATTCTACATATTCTCAATATTTAAAATAAATATTGTAATATTTCATTTAACTGAAATTGAAAAAACAGTCTGCAAAATATCTGCGCAGAAGTTTTTAAGTTAATATGAATGTGTAGCCATGCTTCCTCCCTACGCATTGGCGAGAGCGCCCCCAGTGACGTTCAGGATAAATAATCAGTTGACTACTGACTCTCACCAGGGTGAGGAAGTATATTTAAAATCTGGGTATCGGTTTTCGGTTTAGAAGTGGAATCCTTCCACGAATCTATTATTATATGTCTTTTAAATGTGTTAATATTGCATATATGTGGTGTTTGTGGGTATGTAAAAGCGCTGAGATTTTCCAACCCTGTACAATCCACTACACAAACTGCATACTACAAAATATTAATTGTATTACGACCGATTATTATGGAAAAAATATTCTTAATAATATTATAATTGTATAAGATGAAAATATTCTTTATAAATATTATAATATTATAAGGAAAAATATTCTTTATAATATTATAATATTATAAGGAAAAATATTCTTCAATCACAAATAAATTTTGAAATCTTAAAAAGTATTTTTGTAATACATTATTATGATAATGCTTGAGCAATACCGATTTTTCCAATCAGTCATCTAGAAACAATAGCGAGTTATTGTTATTTCTAACTCTAGAAAAGAAAATATTATTAAAACCCTTTTCAATTTTAATTACTGTTGTCAAAACAGCAAAAATTTTCAATATCCCTGCAATCTTTATTATTTCTTATGCACAGTTTATTCTTAAGAATGTTAGTAGCTTTTCCATGGAAAATTTTGAGTTCACCCTAAAATGAATGAATCTACACAAATGACTGTTATTCAAAAATCTCAAATCGAATCCTCAAAAACATGTGACTTAATACACGCATATTACAGGAAACATACTAAGAAGATCTTTTGGGAAATAGTTCATTAACATCACATCAACGCATTCAAATTAAATATTTGTCGAAATGAATGTTGGAGTTTTCAGCTATTGAAAAAAAGCATTTAATCTTCTTTAGCAAGGAACTGAAGATAGTTCTCAAATTCCTATTTGATTCTGAAAGAATTTGACCCTTCATATACAACTATTAAATTGTATTTAGGGACAGGCTTTGAAAGTATTGTTCTGCATGAAAGTGTTGTGTTTATTGATTCAATTTTATTTTTAAGTTTAGAGAGTAAAAGTTTTTGCACTTTTTTTTTTTGCCAGTGTTTATATTTCCAAAGTTATATCATACGGCATATTACAAGATATGTAACTGATGTATATATTCCTATATCACACGGCAGATGTAAAAGATAAACATGACAAAAAGACTAAACGTGTATTTTATGTATGATATTTGTATGTATGCACATGTATGTACAAACATGTATTTTATATATATGAGATTTATTTTATAAATTGAGATTTAAAACAATATAAATAAAAAAATTTTAAAAAGTCAATTCCTACTTTTTTTTTCACCATATTGCAGAAAGTTCTTTATAAATAATTTTTAATTTTTTAATTTAGAAAAAATTCTCTCTCTCTTTCTCACATACACACTTTCCATCTCTCTCACTAATTTATTCACATGCTTAATTTTCCATTTTGTTCCCTCCTTGACTCACACTAGAGCCCAGAATAAAAAAAGAATTTCAAAAGAAATTTTTTCCAGCGATCTACACGCTTCGCCACTGACGGCATTTATCCCTACATTTATTCCTGCTAAATATCCTTATATAAGAGAAATTTTTCTCCCATATAAAATTAAAATTAATTAATGAATTAATATTTGAAAACTGTAGTAAAATCAGAAGTGTCATCCACTGCAAGTTCAAAAATGTATTTGAACTTGAGTGGATGAATACAACGATTGAAAATTTGAAACAAAGATATATAAATATATATAGGGAAAATGTGAACCAATAGTAGAATTGAATAAATAGATAAAAATTAAAAAATTAGAAAAATTGAATTAACTTTTCTATCCATTGTGTATAAAATAAGAAAATTTAAAAAAGAAAACAACATGCTTAATATAATATTCGAATTCATGACAATTACATTAGTTTGGAAACAGAAAATTGTATCTTTTTTTTTTTTTAGATGACGAAAACTGCCCAAGCAAAGAAAAAGTATTTTAACAGTAAATATTAACTAACTTAGTCAGCATTAAATTTTTTATTTTGTAAGAATTCTTTTTAAAAAAACATCTGAAAACCGGATTTTTTTTTTATCTTATACAGATATAATTTTCTCTTTTATTTATTTTATATATCTATAAAAGTTTTCATTGAAGCAAGAGTCTGCTTATTTATAAAAATTTGAATAATGAAAAATATAAAAATTATATGAAAAGAGGAAAATGAGGCTTCATTAAGGGATTCAGATCTTCTAGATTTTTTTTATGCAATGGTCATTATCTGAAATTTTGAATAGAATATAAATATAGCAGTGAATTAGGGGCAACTCATTAGCATGTAAAATTAGGTCAGAAGGCAAATAATTTTTTTTTCATTACAACACATATCTGCTATTTAAAGGTTTTATCATAACAAATTATTTCCAAATTTATCCAAGTAACTTAAATTTCATCGTATGAAGAATTATTTTCAAAATGAGTAAAACTTATGGAAAGACACATTGCAAAATCATATTATATATAAAAATATTGGTTTTAGCAGTTATTTTTTTTAGAAATTTATTTTATTTATAAAAATTAATTTTTAATTTAATTATTTTATATTGTATATAATAATTTTAAATTAAAAAATTTTATATTATTATAATCATTTAATATGATAAATTTAGATTATTATTTTATTATATTTAATTTTATAAATAAATTTTTATTTATAATAATTAACAATATAAAGAATTCAAATGGATAATAAAATAATACTGTTAATATTATTAAAAAACTATTTATTATACTTGAATTTTTTGTTGATTAGCTTTGTTTAATCTCCAACTCGCGAGCAGGCTATTTTCTAGAAGGTTTTTCACAAAAGATTCGATCCATTGACGGTATATGCTACAGTCATTGCTTTCCAGAAATTATGCCGAATATGGCAGGGCATATAATACATCGACAGTCAGGCTGCTTTACGGAAGTTTTACGAATTTTTCCCTGATATGATACGAAACACTTAAACACATATTTACCTCAACTTGGCTATTCAAACAATAAGTTAACGATGTGCATGATCTTTGGCGATTTTTTTTTTTTTATGCGAGAAAAAAAAAGTCATGTTACCACAAACCGCACTGTTCTCATTGGTTCCCTCGAAATGGGCGATGGAATACTTCATGTAATTGAACCATGGAAGATAAATTCTGGATGAGCGCGCATGGCTGAACTCAAGCTGAGTGGCAACGACAGTTTGTTTCACGTTGATAATAGGAAACTGAATAAAGGTTTTAAAAGACTCGAAGAAGAAAATAGTCTCCACGCCATTGACCATTTGTGGTATATTAAAAAAACTAAGTTACCTTAATGTAAAAAAAAAAAAAGAGGAAACTATATTTTTTTATCTACTATTTGTTGTACTATGCTTTTCTCTAATAATGATGTACTATGCTTTTTTTCATTTAAGAAATTTTATTAAAATAAACCTTACATTACTTTGTTATAAAAAGAGAAAGATCACACAGAAAATTGAATTAGGTCCTTGGTAAAAAACATCGTAGTTGAACACATAAGCTGATAAGAAAAGAAAAAAAATTGATATAGGTAGAAAAAGTTTATCATGAGAGGCACTTGTTTAGAAAAGAAATACATACCAAATGTTATACACATGTATCACTTTTATTGAATTATTGTAAATAAGCCTGCTATTTAATCAGAAAATTATGCTGGTCTCACAGTAGCCCCGGGCTTCTAATAAAACCACTTATGGATATTTATTGACTTTGGTAAAGTTTTCTGGCGACTTCAGGCATTATATACATGAAATAACTACGATTGCTAGCGATTTTGTTCATTACTTTTAAACAATAAAAATTTTTTATGTAATGTAATGTAAATGTAATAAAACTAATAATTTTTTTTTATTAGTTTTATTGCTTTAAACTGAGTAAAATGTAATAAAAGGAAGTAATTTTATTGTTGAAGGCAAAGAAAGAAGAAAATACTTGATCACACAAGAGGAGTTATAATCATATTCACTAAAACAAATAAAAGGAAGTACAGAGTATTTCTTTTATAAATAAATTTTGTGTTGTCAGTTTTGCACTTAAAATAAGCACACAATGTTTTGATAAAAATTTGTTGATTTATTTTGTAAAAATTAATTTATTTAATTCTGAAGTATAAAAGAATAATGCTTCTCAATATATTGAACATTTCAATAATTAACTAATATGATCAGTTAAAAATTTTTGCTAACATTTATTAAGAATATTTTGTCAAGAATTGATCAAATAAAAGGAAAAAGCATTTAAAATTTTCTATCATAGAGAAAAAAATTCATTACATTACATTTTCTATTCTTTTAAACAATAAAATTTATAACTTGCTTGTTTCTATTAACTGAGAATTTTGTAGACCACAGTAAGATCATGGAAGTATTATACTTTACCAAGATAAATTTACAATTTTTGTTACAAAATTTATGGATTTCTTAATAATTATTTTAGGTAATATTTTTACATTTAAAATATATCATTTTATAAATTTAAATTTATGCACTTAAATTTATATTTATTTTACCAAGATTGATTTCACATATATTGCAATAAATGTCCCAATGCTTAATTTAAGGAAAAAAGGTGTAACATCCAAACCATTACATAAACCTACATAACCGAAAAAAAAAAAAGGTTCCTGTAACATTGATAGTACATTTCCTTGTCTGTTGTTCATGATTGAAAAAGAATAAAAGACGTTTCATTAAAGTGCAGAAAATGTCGCGAAGCATATTAGATAGAAAATTAATAAGCATTTAATGGAAAGTTTTTAACTAAATGGCAAAAAATTAGTTTACTTTCTTTCGAGGCTGCCATTCTCTGGTCCCCAGCATCTTGCGCTTCTCCCTGGTGTCCTTCCCCACACCACATTAATAGCTATTCGTGTATAAGTATAGATAAGTACTGCCAATGGGAAGAAGTACTGCAAAAATCATGAGTGCCATGCTGTAGTGGTATCTTTGGGTGTTGGATTCCCATGCTTCCACATGCAAGTGTACTGTCTGTTAGGTTTTCTGTCGATCCAATCTTGAGGTTGTTCCAGCTTGGACATGATTGCGGTTGGCAAAGGTGTCAACAGAGCCACGAACCACACCAAGACTATGATAAGTTTAGCTTGTAGTTTCGTCATGCGAGGTCGCAATGGATATAGAATGGCTATGTATCGGTCAAAACTGATGGCCACCAAAGTGTATGCGCTGATGAACACTGACACAGCTTGTGCATAACTCACAACGATACACATCACGGCTCCGAATGGCCAATACTGCAACAGCAAGTTAGAAACGAACCCAAAAGGTATACACAATTTGCCATTAAGATGTCTCCTACAGCTAAGTTGACAATGAAAAGTTTGTCACTGAACGCATTCTCTGGTAAGCGAATACGATGTAGCATATAATAACATTGCCACCGATTGCAGCTACAGAAATGACTATATACATGATGTACATGAGGGCTTCCACAGCTTTTGGTACAGTTGAGCGTCAACAAGTGTGGAATTGAAGTACGTCATGTTGTGATACACATCACTTCCATTCGTAAAGTTTTCAACGTCTTGGAGCAAAAGCACAGTGAAAATTTCAGTCATGTTTTCCATAGTGAATTGTTTTTCTACTGCCAAACAGTACACACTGAATCAATTTGCAGAATTTTTTAAATTATAAAGAATTTTAGTGAGCAACTCGAGAATATAATTGAAATATATATATGAATATGGGAAATGAAGAAAGACTTTTTTCTTTCACTGTAGAAATTCACGCAGAAATTGTTTTTTATAAGAATGTTTGATAAGATTTCTTATCGGTATTAAGTAGTTCTGTAATTAAATACCACACAATTTTTGAAAGTGGTTTATTACAAAATTTTATTGAGAGAGTATTTATGATAAATACCGTTTTTTGAAAGTTTAAGTATACATCATTATATAAAAAAATGAAAGATAATATTCTGTGCAGTTCATAAATTCTATACAAAAGTAGGCTTAGTTAGAAACACACTTAAAATAATTCTGTGAAAAGAATGAAAATTATTGTGCTTCACAACAGCTGCATCAATTTATAATCCTACTGTATATTCTTATATTGTGCCTATAATAGCTGCATCGATTTATAATCCTATTTTATATTGTGTCTTTTTACTTCAATTGTTTTTCATTGGCATCAAATGTTAATCATTAATACAGAAAATGAACGCCAAAAGGCAATAACTAAGTCCTAATTGTATAGCACATCAGATGTCTTTGAACATTTCTTTCTCATATATTAACAACCAGTTTGCAAAAAAATTGTGTTTTTAATAAAACATGTATAATTATAAAAGTACATATATTTCTTCGTATATAAATGGCACCAATTCTTCTTTTAATATATAGAAATAGAAGATGAAAGTTTTTTAGACTTGAAATATGTTTTCTGAAAAACTACTTTATGATGACCGTGAATACAGATTTATTTGAAACAATGAAAACAGCAAGAGAGGTGTTCAATTGAATGGTTCGCATCAATGATCATGGTTGCAGTAGACAGATAAAAAAAGTTTTCACGAGTTAAATTTTTTTGAAACTTTCCAAATCGATTCTGGGAGGATATCACTTCCCTGTCAGCAAATATTCATTCAAGAAGCATAAAAATCGCGCACAAATTTTTGAAACATTTTACCGTGCTGGAAAATAAAAAAAGTGGTGATTTATTGTGGAAGAGTACGACTGTTAACCGCAGTTTCTGAGTCGATAGACGCGAACTTCTTGCTTGCGATAACGTAACAGAAGGAGACAGAAAGAACTGCAAGAAAGTAATTTGGTAGCAGATAGGTAGACTCTTTATCAAAGGTAATCGTCACTTTACCCCACTAAGTGAGTGGCGAGTTTTTCTCATTCGTTTTAATCTTCCCCCTTTCTTACTCCAGTTCAGCAGCAGATAAAAATCGTGAAAAGCAGATCTTCTAAAGCAGAAGAGTTTTCTCTTTAATACCAAGTAATTGGTTTTATCACGTGAAGTCTGTTTCTTTTGAAGAGAATAAAATCTTCCATCTGAAAGTATAAAAACAGGACATTAAAATGCAATTTAGATGATAATTAGGTAATCAACTTTTAAAAATAATTCTGGACATTCTTAAATGCATGAACTACTTGCTATTCATAAAGTAAATGTTCTGGAATGGATGAAGATAAACTTTTAAAGGGTTTTTTTTGAGATTTTTGTGTGGTGTCTGATTAATGAGATTTTAAATTTAAATATTTTCTCATTGAATTAAATATTTCTTTGGTATCTTGTAATATGTGTCATAAAATGCTGCAGTGAAATTTATTTTGCCGTTTTAAGCTAAAGTATTTATATAAAATGAAAATGTTTCGTTTTGAATATACATAAAATTAATTATGCTTAGAGATAAAGCTGCAATTTTCTGTTGTTTAAGTATATTCATTCATTTTAAATGTTTTGAATAAACAATTTGTTATGAGAATATTGCTTGTTTTAATTTAATGCTTGCTTCAAATAAATGAATATTTTTTCAGATAAGATTTGTTCCGTTATGTCAATGATCAATGAAAGAGTAATAAATGTTATTTAAAAAATACGTATCATTATATTATTAATTTATTATTTAACATAAAAATTACAAAAATGTAACATAAGAAAGGAAATAAAAAATAAACAACTTCCTCTCTTGCAATTGAATTCAATACTGCATTTCCTACCTTTTTTGAAGCCTAATTATCAAAATATTGTTAAATTTAATAAAAAAAATAGAGTTAAGAAAAAAACATGCAAATTACATATTTCACAAAATACTCTGATTCCTATATTCTTTATATATTTTATATAATAAATAATTAAAAATATATATTTATGTAATTAAAAATATTTATATTATTTCTATATATATTTATTATTCCCTTTATTTTTTTATATTTATACAATATTTTAAAAGAATGACAATTAAATGGTTTACATTTGTTAAGTTGAAACTAATAAAGCTTCTCAAATATAAAATAATTAAAATTAAAATTTTGATTTATGTTCCATTTATAAATAATACATTAAACGATTTAAAATTAAAAATTTTTTATTTATGAATAGTTAATATTAAACAAATTAGAACAGTGAATTATGTATCCAAAATTTCTGAATTAAATAAGTTAAAAAATTTTATAATAAAGTTTATTTAATGTGAAATTGAATTAGTGTAATTTGTCATAAGAATTACTTATTATTACATTAATAAGTGAAATTTTGAATTTATATAATACTTTAAAAAGCTAAATATAACCTGAAGAAAAAAATTAAATATTTGATTTAATTTTATTTGCTGAAATTAAGTACAAATTAAAATATGATGCGAATATAGATGTAATAAAGAATTATGTAGCTTTGAGAAATAATACATTTACCGATTTAAAATATAAAGGATATAAAAATTTAATTTTTGTAAAATTAATTATAAAATTTATTAGTTGTAGCTGCGTAAAATTTGTTGTTCTTTTAACACTTTTTTGCAAATAATAAAAATACTCACATCGGTATATTTGAAAAAAAACATCAGATATATTAAACAATAAACTTTCATAAAGATAGTAAATTTAAACGTATGATTTCTTTCTAATAACTACGTTTTATATTTTACACCATTCCATTTGTAGAGTTTTGCAAAATCTTTATTTGTTTAATATTTATGTGTTTGAGTGGTTTGCTAATCCTATGGAAAAATATACTTTTTGTCGAATTTACGATTAAATGCTTACGTAGAAATGAAAAAATAACAAACCAAATATTTTAATAAGTGATAATACTATTTAAATTTAAAAATTGCTTTTAATATATTATGTAATTAGAATTATTACAAACAATTAAACTATTTTTGTCTAGAAAATTATTGTAGCGGTACTTGGAATTAAATTATAACATGAATTAATTTCTTAGTATCAAACTCATTAAATCTATTATCCTAAATGAGCTATAGGAAAGTTATACAAACTATGTATCCAAAGTATGAAAAGAACCTCGTCCCTCCTCATGTATATTTTGCCATTGGTTGGTACTTATAAAAAAAATGACCACTACGGCAAGCAACAGCAATGGAATATTAATGTATTGTTTCGCTTTAAACAAGGAAATATTTTTATATTTATTCAGCAGTCAAATTCATTCGTTTGTAACATTGTTCCCTTTTGCTTTTATGTACAATGAAATGGTTTCAAAGCTCTAAATAGTTCTATAATTGCTATAATTAATTCAAGTGAATTCTTGCAGTATTGCTTTACTTAATAATTAGAGATTCAATTATTCGCTTTTAAACAAGAATATATGAGCATAAAAAGATAAAGAACCTGAAAATTGCTGATTGTGTTTCTAATGAGAAAATCAAACGTTTTTCTCATGCATAATAAATCAATAAAAATAATTTTTAACCATAAAATTGCTTATAAAAAGTCCTTTTAGTAGGAATTTCTGCAACTTCTACTGCATATTCAATATATATTTTTTTAAAAATAATATAAATTGTTAACTATATAATAACGTGTTTAAATACACTGGTTTTCAATCAGGTAAATTGTGTTTTAAATTTTTTTATTCATTAGAATTAAATGAAATCTGGAAAGAAACATTAATCAAATAGGACTTCCCAATTTAGATATAAAATAAAAACAATACATTTGTCTTGGAAATACACGAAATGGAACATATACCACAAAACGTATTATCAGAATTCAATGTGTGATCAGCTTTTAATATGAAGTATGATAACTTCTAACAGCTATACAGGTGCTGAAGCGATATTCTATACTCAAGATGAATGTGCTTATTTACTTAATTACCAGCATAACTCACTGCCGTACCAAGGCAGTTCGAAGACATTGAATGATTGCAGGGGATGTATTAACTGCAGCAATATGTATTACTACAACATTCTAATCGTGATATGATTCAAATCCTGAGATTGTCCTGATTAACTCATACGCACAATAAAACTATTAATACGATAATATTTCACAAATTATGTACGAAAGAAACACATTAGACTTAATTTTTATATGAAAAATACGCAATTTGGAAACTTAGCAAAAACATAATATCAGAGTTCAGTATGTGATCAGTTTCAATATGAAATGTGAACACCTATAATATATATGCAGACACGAATATGGTGTTCAATGCTCAAACTGATGATGCTTATTAAGTTAGTTGGCAATAAAATTTATTTCTGTGGCAAAGCAATTTGAAGATTCTGGGGAAGGGGGCTAGCAATGAAAGGGTTCAATGCAACAAAATGTCTTCCAAACATGCTTAATAAGGTTTGTTTAAGAACGTGCTGTCCAATTCAAACCCACAATATTTCCCTGACGAATGTAATTCTCCGCCAACAGAGATCTGTGTTCCTAGAATTATCGTTTTCTAGGATGAAGGAGACATCAATTGCGCAAGAACAAACAATTTGGTCAAGAAAGTCACTTCTATGTAAGCTGAGTACTATCGGCACCTTTGGGATAACGTGTGCAGGTCAGAGTGGCCATTGAAATACCATCCATCCATTTCTCCTGCCTATACACATACATTGCATCCAACAAATCTGTGCATAAGATACATGTGGGTACTTACGTATTAACGCCACCTTAGCTAGAGATTTGGTGGTTTTAAGTGGCGCCAATCAAACAGCTACAGATTTGGCGGTTTTTAAGTGGCAAACAATCTAACAGCTACAATGAAGTGTATATTGGCGCCACTTAAAACCACCAAATCTGTACCTGCGGTTGACGTTCAAAAGATAACTGCGTGCGGTTGCGAACAACAAGATTGCTCTTTATTGGCGCAACTGTAGCTAAAGTGGCGTTAATACGTAACTACCCTAAATTATATAAAACTATGTACTTATATCTAATCACCGTCTTAATTCTTTAGATCGAGTACTTATATCTAAAACATGACTATTTCGAAATTTCATCAAACATTTTTAATTTGCAGAAACTGTGTGCGTATTTATAATCTATTTTCAGTACAGCCACGTACTACGCGTTCAGCCACGTGTCCAATGACATTAAACAGCAGTAGGCTTGATAATTTGCATACCATATTCTGACACCACATTACTTTGTATCTATACTGGTTAATTTTAACGAAAATTTATTTACTTTTACTGTATGCAATGGAAATGTTTCTGATTTTTAAAAATTTTATTAAATCAGTGTAATAGTGTTTTATTTACATTAATTTGTCCAAAATTATTTTTGCATAGATATTATAGGCAATCAGTTTCTACAGTCGATCGACAGTGTCTAAAACACATTCAATTATAATGAATAAAATGACGATGAATGGATTTCTAATTTTCTCAATTTTAGTATAAAAGGCTAAATATATTTAATTCTTAAATTGCTAAATTGCTTAAGGCTTTAATTACTAGTGAAAAATTCTAACTTCCACATTTCAATATGAAAGAAGCAAAAATTTTAAATTACACTTATTTGAAGGTTAATAAGCCTTTTAAAGAAACTACATTGCTTTTAAAAGAGCTTCAATTCACAAAATATTCGATAATTACATCTACTTTAAAAAACAGATGATTTAGTTTAATTTCATTAATTTGAATAGAAAATTCATTAAAAATTGAAAGTAATTTGTAAACGAACTCAAATTCTACTTTATGTTTCAAAAAAAGATTCATTAATTAAAATCATTTGTTGCTCAAAATGTCTTTACATTATCATTACAAGAATCAAATTTAATTGCGATTCAATTATAAATTAATTTTCTAATTGTGCAGGTTGTGTTTAATGCCGTAATCTCAGCCATTCAAACATTTCTAATTACAAGGAAACACAAATTCCATTTCGATTCCTTTAATACACAAAATAATATTCTAACGCAAATTGCATTTTGCTTTTATACTAATTAGATTAATGGAACCATTCATTATCTTCAAGGTAAATGAAAATTTTCTTTTTCTCATAATATGATTTTCCAATGTTGAATACTAATAGGTCCTTCCTTTAAATGTATCGTTATTAAGAAATTCTTTAAAATATATTTCATTGGAACTTGCGATCGAGTAAAAATACATGACTGCACATTAAAAGTTGAATAATTTTAAAAAGAAATTTGTTTTTGAAGATTTAATTGAAAACTCTTTCAGAAGCATTTTAAACTTCTAAAGCTGAATAAAAAAATTGAACTATTTCATTAAATATCAAACTTTAATTAAATGGGGAATTGTTGAAAATTCTTTCTTAAAGTAAAGTGATTAAATAAAAGAAAAAAAGCCCCAAATTTTATTGTTGCATTAAAAGGAATTAAGAGAATTTGGGTTACGTTTGGATCGATAATTTCAAAATTGAAATATATATTGTGGATAATTTTAGAAAGTAAATAATATTTGAGGGGTCTGATGGACGAGAGGCTAGCGCTCTGCCGCTCGGTACCACAGGTTCCGGGTTCGAGTTCCGGTGGTGAAATGGATATTTGCAGTGGTTCGGAATCCACTTTTAGCATAGGTCCCTGTCTAACATGAATGTAGAGCGTTGAGCTAACAACCCTACCCGCAAAAAAGAAAAATCATCTCATGTTTCGAAATCTGCCGATAGACAGATGGTCTTAGCCCACCATGGGGTGTTGCGCCACTGATGATGATGAAGTATGGAATATTATTCTTTAATTTAAGATTTTAATATTAATAACTTGAATCAACATAAACTATTTCTTTGAGTTAATTTGATAATTTTTTAAAAATAAGTATTGCAACGTATTATAGTAGACAACTAATGGGGTGCCCGTCTAAAGCTGCCGGACATTGAGGATTAGTTATAATATATTTTTGTGTTTGCACATTTTGTTAAATGGTAGAAAAATTATATAGTTAAAATTCAGATGTATGAAATTTATGCAGTATTCACTGATCAATTCTTATTTTGAAGCTATTTAGTAATTACATTTGCAGAAATCTAAAATTAATATACGTCTTAAATTTAACCATTTAAAACATTCGAATAAATGAAAAAACCCCTCAATTCATAGAAACACGAATTTTGTAAAAGAGAATGAAAATTAAATAAGTAAAATAAAACGAATGAAAACTAAATAATAAATAAATGATAAGTATCAAGATGTTAGACAAAAGAGAACTTGACTTTTTAATAATTTCTTACGTATTTCTCATTTTCAATAATTTCTTTCGCGTTTCACGATGACATATTATTAACACATGCTAAGAAATCAATCAATAATTTTGTTAAAAGACGTTGGAGAATCTTTTTGATTCGGAAAGAAGAGGAAATGACCAAGTTTGCAGCACACATTTTGGAAACACTTTATGCCTCTTAATCACAGTGATCGAGAGTGTCCTCATTCAAATTCACTAAACACTCTATTGTAACAGTCTGTGAATGACAGTTTCTCATTTTTCAAAAAATTTAATACTGCATTTATATAATTTTTAAGAGTTTTAACAGTAATATCTAAGAAAGCTCATTTTGAATATTAAATATTAGTCCCAAAAATCCTTTTTAATTATAATTATTTTCAAATAATCTAAAACCAAATTAGCCCAAATGACAAAGCAAATTATAAACAAAAGAACATCATATCGATAGATGCATAGATTTTATGTCCTAAAATATTATAAAATATAAAAGAAAGTTCAATGAATTTTGACTATTATTCTTATTAAAAAAATAACATGTTATAATATTTTTAACATTTATTACTTAAGAATTTCAATTTTTAAATATGTGATTTGAATCTTTTATTTATTGGATATTGTAACGTCCTATACTAGACTTATAACTGGCTTCAAGAAGAAGGTCACTTTCATGTTCAGGGGAACACTTTAATTTTTATTTAGAAGCACTAAATACATCTACAAATACAGAAATCTGTGTTATTATACAAAGAAATGAAAATTTAAAATACAAATTTGATCACTAGTGCACGATTAAATTACAAGTACAGTTCGAGTCTACGTCGAATCTCAAAACATGTGGCCGGCGGTAGACGTTAATTATCCCGCTGCGTAATACACGAAATCACAAGAGTCTCACTTTGGAAACTAGCGGAAATTCAGGCCTATTCTGTCACTTCAAAGAAAAAGGGGAAAACAACACTCTTTCTAGACTCGTCGCAGAACTCTCTCCTTTCTTCTCCCAAAACCTCTCTTTAAAAAAACTATCTTAAAGGAAGGAGGACACAGCTTCCTCACTTCTCATAGGAGTAGACATTTTCTCAGATCATGGTCTATCACCAATCACGACGCAACAACTCATGATGTAGTCCATATTCCATCTGTTATTGTTTCACCCTATGAAGGTCTCACAGAAATTCCTGAGTCTCATTATACATGACATTGAATGCCTGCTATCAGATTTGAGTGACAGGTTCTACGCGTTAGTGCGAAACACTAATTGCATGTAATATAACTACCAACAACACTGCTTTTCTGCTGTCAAATTTGAGTGATGGGTTGTTATTATGTACTAAATTCCTCTCTCCTGGAAATGAAATGCCAAAATTCTTCCCGTGAGAAAAAAATGCTACAATATCTAGATTATAAATTTTTTTAGCCATAAATATATTCATTTAAAAATTAATATTAAAAAGTTAATTATCTTATGGAATTTGAACTCTTGCAGATTTCATTCATTTACTTAATAAAGAATTTATACTTACAAAATACTGAACCATTTTTCCATTTTAGTGTAAAGCAAAAATACAAATACGCAATGGAATTCAAAAAAAAAAAAAGTGTCATAAGGTGGTAAAGTGTCATAAGGGGGAAAAGGGTCATAAGGGTATATCTTAAATAAAAATTGGCATTCCTTTAATAATTAGAGATAATAAAATATGTATGAACGAACGGTTTTATAAGAACGAAATTATTATTATACAAAAATGAAATATTCTGCAATTACTTGAAAATGTTTAGAAATATTTAACATTCTTGAAAAAAGATTTTCACTACTAATCATTTTATAGTAATCAAAAAAATATTATTCATATGTTTAGAAATTTATGAATATTGAACGAATTATATAACGCATTTAAAAATAACGTTAATCGATTTTATGGAAAATAGTTAGTTCTCTTGTATAAATTTGCTTGGTTGTAATTAACATTCTAATGTATTTTCAGAAAATATTTTAAATAGAAAACTTGAAATCAAATGCAATATACAAAAACAGATGCATGCATATATTCAAAAGCACTGAATTTATTAACGATATTTAAAGTTTTCATGCACGTTTAATAACCCCGGTTTTCAAAAAGAACCGAATAAAATGAAAAGTAAATAAAAATCCTGGTAAAGATAATGTTAATATCCTTAAGTGTTTTTTGAGTGCAAATTATAACCTATCACGTAGGCTCATATACATGAAAATTTGTCATTTTCCGCAATCATGATCTTTATGCGTTTTGGAAAGATGATAAAAATTTTAAAAAAAGAAAGCTTCTCCTCTTGAAAGTAAAGATAAAAACATACAATGGTTGAATGATTTGTTAGTGCCATTAAAACCCATCCCTGATGGCACATTATTAATGCATGGTAAAAATGGTAATTAGTAGAAGTACCTTCTTTGTGTTTGCGTTACCTCACCACGATCTGAAAAATTGGAAAAATTGTTATTAGAAATAATTATTAAGAAGTGCTCAAGTGTGATTGAAGTTTCATTATGCAAAAATAACTTCTCAAGTTTAACTATTTTGAATATTATTTCTGTTTGTAGATAAAGAGTCTTCATTTGAAGTCCAAACTTAATGAAAATTTGGATTTCAAATTCTGACTTCAACTTTTTAATTAATTACGATGAGTCAAAAGGATTTGGTCTGTAGTTATAGGCATTATTTTAATTAAGCTTTGGAAAAACATCATTCTCCATAATATTTATTTGTTGTCTAATACATCTGTCAACATTCGTTAATCAAAAATCTAATGAATCGAACTGATATTTTGAATGTGTTACCTCCTTCTTTCATGACAGGCGAATTATCTTTGTTTTTCTAGGCCCCTACTTTACAAAGATCAAACAAGTAAATCACTGATGTAGCAAAATCAAGAGTACCTGGGTGATGTTTTTAGCACTCAACGAAATAACAAAATAACATCTTAAGTTTAACTATTTTGAATATTATTTTTTGTTTGTGGTGATAAAGATTATGTGGTATTCATTTGAAGTCCAAACTTAATGAAAATTTTGATTTTAATAACTTATAATGAGTCAAAAAGGATTTGATCTGTAATTTGTTTTTAAAAAAAGAAAGCTTCTCCTCTTGAAAGTAAAGATAAAACATGCAATGGTTGAATGATTTGTTAGTGCCATTAAAACCCATCCCTGATGGCACATTATTAATGCATGGTAAAAAATGGTAATTAGTAGAAGTACCTTCTTTGTGTTTGCGTTACCTCACCTCGATCTGAAAATTGGAAAAATTGTTATTAGAAATAATTATTAAGAAGTGCTCAAGTGTGATTGAAGTTTCATTATGCAAAAATAACTTCTCAAGTTTAACTATTTTGAATATTATTTCTGTTTGTGGTAATAAAGAGTTTTTATTTGAAGTCCAAACTTAATGAAAATTTTCATTTTAATAACTTACGATGAGTCAAAAAGGATTTGATCTGTTTTCATAGGTATTATTTTAATTAAATTTTTAGAAAAACATCATTCTCCATAATATTTATTTGTTGTCTAATCCATCTGTCAACATTCGTTAATCAAAAATTTAAGGAATCAAACTGATCGTTATGAATTAGCTACCCCATTTCTTCATCAGAGGCGAATTTTCTTTGTTTTTCAAGACTTCTACTTTACAAAGACCAAACAAGTAAATCACTGATGTAGCAAAATCAAGAGTACTGGGGGGATGTTTTTAGCACCTCAACGAAATAACAAAATAACATCTCAAGTTTAACTATATTGAATATTATTTTTGTTTGTGGTGATAAAGATTATGTGGTATTCATTTGAAGTCCAAACTTAATGAAAATTTTGATTTTAATAACTTATAATGAGTCAAAAAGGATTTGATCTGTTGTTATAGGTATTATTTTAATTAAATTTTAGGGAAAACGTCATTCTCTATAATATTTATTTGTTGTCTAATCCATCTGTCAACATTTGTTAATCAAAATTTAATGAATCGAATTGATACTTATAAATGCGTTCCCTCTTCGTTTCTTCATCACAGGCGAATTTCCTTTGTTTTTACAGACTTCTACTTTCCAATTATCAAACAAGCAACATCACCGATGAAGCAAAAAATCAAGAATACAGAAATGATGTTCGAATGAAATTTGAAGAGTGGTGCAGTGATGATCGTGCCTGTTAACTATTGAAAGTATAAGTAGAAGCATGTACATTTGAATTACCATGACTACAAGATAGGAGTCCTCTACATTTAAATTGAATACAGGGATGATGTTTTTAGCACCTCAAAACAAACGAAATTTTGAAGAGTCATGCAGTGATGACGGTGTGAGGTAACAATTGAAAGTATGTGTAGAAGTATGCAGATTTGCATTATCATGAAAAACAGGAGAGCTTTACGTTTAAATTAAAGTTAAGGATTCCCATCATTGTAACGAATACTGTTTGATTTTTAAACTTTTTTTTTGCCTTTAAAAATTTCATAAAATTCAAAGACCCACGATAGTGTTTAGTCAAATCAGGTTAATGAAACCGAAATGGGGATAATTTTTGTCTTTGTTCTTCTTTATAAAAATGAAAGTAATTCGTTCAAGTATTCATTATTAATATTTTTAGATATTCTTCATTCAATAAAATATTATTTTTACAGTAACTTTCTCTTAGATTTTCCTATCAGTTCAATTTGGCTCTCTTAATTGGTTGCGCTAGGGGACTGATGGCTGAGTGACTAGCGGTCTGGAACTCGATGCCACAGATTTCTCGTTGGAGTCCCGCCGGTGCCATGGATGCTTGTAGTCGTTCAGAATCCACTTTAAACCATAGGTCTTGGTCTAATATAACTGTTGGGCGCAGGGCTGAAAACACCCTATAAAGGGAACACATGTCCTGTCACAAAATCTACAAGTACACAGGGAGAAGGATTTGGTATACCATGGGGATGTTGCGCCATTGATGATGATGATGTTTTTCGAATATTTACTTGAATAAGTATATGTGAGAAAATCGACCTCACTTTATGTTCTTGCATTGAGAAAAAAACGGGAGTTAGAAGTAATATAGAATAATTTATGAATTATTTTACATCTTGTATATATAATATTTATTTTAGTTATAGATATAAACAATATAAATATATAAATTGTTATTTACTGTTTACAATTATTGATATGGCTGCACAGCTGGTGTGGTTTACAAAAATTACAGTCATAAGCACATTGTATATAGAAATTTATTAGAAAATGTTTGCAAAGACCAAAGATGGGCATAATAAATCAATTTAATCAAGTTTTAAGAAGACAGTTCATTATTTTCCCCACTCTTTTTTTCTTTACAATTTAAACTTCATAAAAGAGTATATTTGTCTCTGCCATTTTCTAAAGAATAACCATTCCTAAGGACGTTCAATATCACCCACGACATCGATTTAGCTAACTATCCATCCTTCCCTAATCGCTCCGAGACCGATAAAGACAGTTTAAGGTCATTGTATTCCAAAGAGTCAAGCAACGTCTTAAATCTTGATAAAAGGAGTCTAACGCAAGATAACCTAAGCCTTTATCAGAAGGAAGATGAACCAACAGCAGTCCAAATGGGTTTCAAAGTAGCAGCCATCCTCATTACTTGATTAAAGTTGAACTGAATGAATGAAAGAAGGCATTCTAAAGAACTAAATTCCATTTGCGAGGAATGAAACTCGCTTGAATGGCATACAGCGAATGGTTGTTAAAAGGATACAGTTTTGAATAAAAGAAACGTTTCAAATAATTGTTGACTTTTTTTTTTGGGAAGGGATGCATTTATTCTGAACTCGACTTTATTTTTGTGTCCTTAATGATGTTTAAGTATGATTTTTATATGATGCTGCTTCGTGGTGTATTCAGTTAAAGTTAAGAGATCCTTCCAATGCAGGATTTTCCTATCTATGGTCGTTCTGAATGAATTCAACAGGGATAATGAAGTAACTAGAAAAAGCCATACATCTTCTCTTTACAGATTTTTGTTAAAAACGTTTTTATGAAGATTTTATGAAAACTTATATTTCATATCTTTTAATTCTTATACATTTTGGTATTCATTTTTTGAAGAAGTTTTAGAAATATGTTTTTGTGAAAAATCCTCATAGTTCTTAACTCCATTAATAATAATAAAAAATATTCAATTGACTACAGATGCTCAGTAAATTATGGATAAATTCGAGTTTTCTTTTTTATTCTTGTAATGGAATTTCGAATGTATCCTACTAATTAAGATTTATTATAAAATATATTAACAATCTTGTATTATTACTTGATATTAATGAAACCAATGATCAAATTAAAGTTTCATTAAATTAATTAATATTCAATTAATAATATGAGCAGAAATTAACATTAAATAAATATTTAATTAAAATAAAAGTTAAGAAAATTCAAGAAATAAAATAAAATAATAGTTACAGTAAAAATTGTTAATAATTAGTTTTATTTTCAATTATAAAGAATCGGCCCATTTAAATAATCAAATTTTAAAAAGAGTTTTTATAAGTCATTAGAAAAAAATTAATCAGTTACAATGAATCTTTTTTGATCTTAACTGAACATAATAGTTAAGCGAAAAAGTTATTTTGCACTTTTACATTAAATTTTAATGTATTATTTTTTGCCATGCAACTATTTTTACAGACCCAATATCAAAATATAAATTTTTAATTCTATTGAAACATTAACCACAATTTCATAACTTAAAGTGAATTTAAAAAAATTTATACTAAGTATGTTTGAAATAAAATAATCTCATTGTTGAAAAACTACAAATTGATTTTTACATTTCAAAAATTAATAAAATGTATCATAAAATTAGTATTTTATAAATAAAAAAAATTTCAACAAAAATGCAGTCTTTCTTATAGAAACTCGAAGATATTAAGGAAAAAAAAAGCCATTTTCTTCTTAATTTATGGATAAAATATGTTATATTAAATATAAATATAGAAAAGACTTTTTAATGGAAAAAATGACTTAATAAAATGTCTTAAAATATTTTTTTTGCTGCTGACTGAATGGTAATACGAGAGCTATTTTTTTCAACCTCAGATAGGGCATTAATGGACGAATGAGAATAACAAAAATGATTTTATTACTCCTGACTACTTTCATTAAGATTTTATTTCCTGATTCTTTTTAACTTATTGACTCCTAGAAGTCAAATACAATCAACGTTATTTTTCCATTTAGTCACCGTGAACATTGAGTCATTTGTTATACGGGTTGACGATCCTCTTCCAATATCCTCCAATATCCAATATCTTCATAATAGGTTGCCGCCAGCGTATTGAGATAGATCTCCACTGAGTCTTAAAGATCTTCATTACTGCGAAAGGCTGTCCTCCAAGCTTATGAAAGTCACTCTGCTCAGGTGTGGGATATACGCCAGGTGATCGCACATTTCTCATTGAAAATGTGCAATAAGCTGTTTGGTTACCATAATAGTAGGCAGCCATGCGTTGTTATGGATCACAACAATTCCAGCCACATGTCCAGCTTATTCTCCAATTAATTTTTGCGGTGTTATTCCTTTCTGCCAATAGGAATAGAATGACATTGTGCTTATGGCACTTGGAGAAAAAATTAATCTTGGCGACTATATTATGTTGGCTTGCAGTTCAGTTTCAATTTATGTTTTGGACTTCTTTTTAAGTGGGATTTTATACAGAGGAAACTGTGCAGTAACGCAATGAGGGGGGCCTGAATGGTTGAGTGTCTAGCTCTCGGTGCCACAGGTTTCGGGTTCAAGTTCCGGCGGTATGGATGTTTGTAATAGTTTGGAATCCACTTTAAGCCGTAAGTCCTGGTCTCATATGATTGTAAGAGCGTCATGGAGCCCAATCAGACTTCTCTCACCCACATCATTACCAAACTGAATAGGGGAAAATTCAGCTCTAAGCACAGTGGTGGTGAAGTAGTAACGAAATGAGAAGTTGATTTCTTGGTCATTTAAGAGAGCTATTGAAAATTTGGATAAAAATAGCTAGAATTGGATAATTTCTACCTCTCAAATATATCCTAAAATTAATCAGTAAAAATTTTATAAATAAAATAAAATTAACCATCAAAAAATATATACATCTTTACAGAAACTCGACGTATGAAAAAAATATTCATCATATTTCTTAAAGTATGGAGAAGGAAAAAAAAAATCATTTAATAAACATAAGGACAGGTAAATCCTGAAATAATTTTGAATTCTATGAATAAAGAAACTTTTTTCAGCAAACTTTCTGTACACATATCCCAAAAATCAAAAAAAGACGAAGAGAAATGGCAAAAATGGATAAAAAAAAAAAGTAAATACCACACGGAACAGTAGAATGAAAACAGTGCATGCATTTTTTCCACCCTGCTTGACATTCTCCCCGAATTTCTTCTCCCAGGGGTGAATCTATTTTCAAGTGATAAAATTTAATCTCCAACACTCGTGGACGAAAAAGTGTGTGTCAGGCACATAAGTTATCCTGAATCGAATCGTTGGAGGCATCTGGTGTGTCCTCGTTTGCTATTCAGCGAACAAAAGGAAACACTTCACCAGTCATGTGTCTTGTGAGTGATTCTTTTGGCTTCAATTTGTCCTTGTCCTCCATTTAAAGACGGCTGGTGTATTCACATCTGCTTAGTGAGAATGTTTTGCTGCATATATTTGTTGCATGTTATTCATCTTTCATTACTTACATTCATCTATTATTTTTTTTTTGTCTTTTCACGGTTATAAGTAAACAAATAGTTTATTAGTTAAGTAATAAACTATGTGATAGCAGAATGACAAATTTATTTTTATGAATATGAGAAAGATTGAGAATATTTTACAGATAATTTTATCACAATCTTATTTAGTACATTGGTAATTTTTATATCTAGAAGGCTATACATTAACTTATTGAGTCTGATTATGTATGTCTCGATTGATGGCCCAATCTTATCTTTTGTGTAGTGCGTGATTTCTGTGGCTTCAATTTGTCTTGCGTCCTCCTTTTAAAGATGGTTGATGTATTCATTTCTGCTAACTGAAAATGTTCTGCTGCATATAGTTATTCATCTTTCCTTACTTACATTCATCTAATATTATTTTTTCTTCTCTATGTTATATGAGTCAACATATAGTTTATTAGTTAAGTTAAGTAATAAACTATGTAATAGCAAAATGACAAATTTATTTTTATGAATATGAGGCAGATTGAAAATATTTTATAATTTATTACAGATAATTTTTGTCAGAATCTTATCAAGTACATTGGTAACTTTTTATATCTAAAAGTCTATGTATTAACTTATTGCGTCTGATTATGTCTCGATTGATTATACAAACTATTAAACTAGTCTAGTGCTTGATTTCTGTGGCTTCAGTTTCCCTTGTGTCCCCTATTTAATATGTGGTTATTGTATTCATGCCTCTTCTTTCTGAAAGGTTTCATTGTATACAGTTACGCATCTTTCTTACTGATGCTCACTTATTAATTTTTATGACTTCTTTGAGTTATATAAGTCAACAAATAGTTTATTAGTTGTTGGTTTATTTAATAACGGAATTAGAAAATTTATTTCATGTCAATACTAAACATTAAAAATATTTGAGGATTTATTTCAATTAATTTATCACAATGTTTATTCAATTAGTTTATCACATTTATTTTTTTTTATAGTTAGATGACTACACATTAAATTTTTCTTTCTGATTGAATTCATTTCTCAGTTGAGAGGATTGAAATGTATATTTTTAAAAACAGTAATTTTACATTTTACATTATTTTATATAAAAATTGCAATATTCAACACTTGTATGCTTTATTAACAATTATATTAAATTTTTTTTTTTTATTTTTTTTCAGAGTGAATTTTTTTGCTTTGTAAAACAACAATTAATACAAGAAATATTCATCTATAATAAAATAAACCAATAACATAAAAATGTGTTCTTTTGAAAAAGATTTCAACGAAATTTTGCAAGCAAAATAAATTATTAATAGATATAATTTGGAAAAAAAGGGGAATTCGATGTATAATATAATTTAAAATGTTTTTTACCATCCTCAGTCAAACAGCAAAAATGGGACGTGTAAATAAGACAGAAAATGAGTAATTGAGCGAATTTTCTACAGAATAAATAAGAAATTACATAAAACGTCTTTTTGATATTCTTATAATAATTAAAAACTTGTTTTCTAATATGTTAACTTTTTAATTTTAAAGAAGTTTTTGAAATACATCGTGAACGATAAAAATAGTTCTTTTATTTTTTATTACCTGCGTCTTGAAGGTGAAAAGATTTAGTCCATAATTTTTTTTTGTAATCATATGTTTGCCTTATTCTTGAAAGTACTAACGACGATATTTTAATGAAATTTATATTATTTAATGAAGGATTTCAAATCATTAGAACAAAAATCAATAATTATTTTTCTTTAAATATTTCTTAATATATCCTCCTTAAAAATAATCTAAATGATTCTTTGCTCTTAACTCGATTTCCTTTAAGCTGGAATTCACATACCTTTACATATTTGTACATAAATGTCCGCATTCCATAAATATGTTGTAGGCTACGCAGCCTACTGAATTGCTGAAATTTATTTAGCCAATATATTTCAGCAGCTCAATATTTTAAATACTAAAATGCGAGGGAAAGAAGAAAATATTCTCATGTCCACTGGCAAAATGAAAGCCTTTTAGAGAAATTACAGATTTGGAAAAGAAAAGTTGTGAAAGGAAATAATTTGGAAATGTTTCCATTGGTAAGTAACTCTTGCTAAATGAAAAATTTCCAAAAATAGTTGAACATTTAATTTGTTTAGAAGAAAAATTGAGTTTTGATTTAGCATCACTTAACACTAAACAATAAAATTGGTTTAGAAACCCATTGATGGAAACTTCAAGTGTGTAATTTTGATAGTGATTTTGATTTAATTATTTATTTTTATTTTATTTTTGGTTTTTTGATTAATTTCAAGTGATTTTGATTCAAATTTATTTTTTTGGTTTTTTTGGTTTTGATTTTTTTTTTTTGTTAATTTAAAATTAGTTAAATTGTTAACTTGTTAAATTAGTTATTTTGTTAACAAAAGAAAAATAAATTTGCAGCTATATCCACTGATAGTGAATTGATAGTTATAAGTTATAAGATATTGTCTCTTAAAGTCTTTTGATTTCTATAATAGGTGACAATATCTAAAAGGGTTTGGAACATTTTACTACAATTTTCATCATATTTATATTAATTACGAATTTCTATCTTAACTATAATTAATCGTAAGAAGAGGGGAAATCTTCAAATGTATTGATGAGGAAATGAGAGTTTGCCTTTCAAATATATGCCCAAACATTGAAGAAATCGCTTGGCCACATCGAGTCCATGTTTCTAATAAACTCAAGAATGAATAAATTAAGGTATGTTTCATTTTTATTATTTTTATTTCATTAAGATTTTCTGCAATATTTGACAGTTTAACTTTTTATATCATATTCTCAGAAATTTGTATATAGTGCTCTAATAAGTATTTGCAGAATTTAAAATCTCTCCGACTTCAAAAGTCTAAGAACCACTGTTTAAACCATTGAAGTTGAATCTTTTCTCTTTGATCCTCTTCACAATCATATTCTCCGATATCGTCATTTCAAAGGCGAAGTAATTCTAAATTTGATTATTATTTCTGTATCAAAAGGATTTGTACGTAGGAGTCAGTGACACGTTATTTTGCGCAGAAGCCGACTATTGATTTAGTAGCGTATATCTATACATTAGCATGCATCCATGAGTACATAAAACACATGTATTATTAAAAACAATAATTTAATTTAACCAAGTATGTGCTAAACTTAATAAATTTTGAAAAACTAATGCACATTTAGATTATAATGAAATGAATTGAACATATGTAAATTATCAGAAATATTAAGGCCTCATTTTTGTGTGTAATTTCTCTTCTTCATAAGAACTTATATAAAATGTATGAATCTTTGGTAAAGTTGTCATAAAATTTATATTTAAATAGATTATTATGGTCGTTTTAAAAAAGTGAATTTAAAATTGAGAACGACAATTCCTGGGGTTTGTGTTAATACTTTCCTAATTAGAGTAACATCACAAAAATTTCAGTTTTATTTTCAAACCAACAAACATACGTGTTTGGAAAAAAAGAATAAACCATTTGCCTTTTTTTAATTCTCATACTTGTTTCTAAAAAAGCTCTACTCAAAATATAATAAAGTTTTCAGGATCATATAATACAATTTTTTTTTTAAATTTTAGTAATTCAGAAAATTCAAAATATTTCAATTTAAAATCTTGAAAATGAATATAATGAAAATTAGATTGTCAATTACCTGAAATAATTAAAAATATTCATTGAAACAGAAATGAGTTGACATGTACATTAACAATTCAAAACGGAGAGCGTATTGAATAGTAACGTAGCTTAAGGGTTAATATTCAATATTGCAATGAATAAATGATCAAAAGTAAATATAAGCTAGAAAATTAATTTGCATTCTCTTTCTAGTAGAATTCATAAAATAGTATCGTGAAATCATTTCTTTAATCACAAATTGAATAAATTATAAATCAGAAAGATAAAGAAATAGATACTTATAAATATTATTTAATATATTACTTCAAGTCAATATTTTCTATATAAGAGTATTTATAATAAGAGTCGGCAATAATAGGTTTAGTTAATTTATCAGATAATCACTAGCTAAATTGCAATAAATTGGGCAAAGGATTTGAACATATGAAATACCTGGCTTTAGAACAGGATTAAAAAATAAAATAGAGAGTATAAGAACTTAATTTGTTGCAATTAATTTGAAAGTTGTACGTTAAAGTAGTTTTTTTTGTTTAATTTACTGATGAACTATTACAATTTCAGTATTAAATAAGCAAAGTTTGCATTGAGTTGTTCTGTAAATTTCCAGAAAAATTTAAAGGAAACATGTTTAGTAAATTTAAATACTAAACTGTAGTAGTAAATAAAATATTACTTTACAACTACCACAAATAATAAACAAGTAGTACAATGCACAGTATTTTTGAAAATTTTAATTGCCTATTAAATTTGATGTTGAGATAAAATTTTAGGAATTTTGTTATAAAAATTGTTACTATTGAAATATATCAATTTATCTAATTGAATACGCCTGCATATTTTACAAATTGAATAGGTTTTTAAGAGAGATAAAAAATAATTTGCTCAATTATTTATGAATTCAAATCAAAAACAAAATTTCAAGAATAAAATTTTCTTTTATTTAATAAAAGAACAATTTTATAATGCCAAAACTTATTTGAAATAAATCACTTTATTAATGGACTGTAATATTTAAATAAATAAAATCTAAATTTATTACTTTTAAATCAGCTTATCATTTTCAATTTTTAATCAGTATTCAAGTACTGTAATACATTATTACTTTCTGTTAAATAAGTGAAAATTATATCAGGAGACATATAGATTTGAAGCAATAGCATGTTAGATTGTAAATGAGGATTAATGATCTCATTTAAATAAATTTTTAAAAATATATTATTTTAATATTCTAAAAAAGATAACATATCAGTATTTTAATAACAAATTTTTATCGTGTACTAGCATTAAATGTAGAAGTTTTCAAAACAATTTGCCTTATTATTTTGCACCTTAGAGCTCTTGACTGAATCAACAAACTAATTGAAGATTTCGTTTATTATAGAAATATATAATGTGTTGTTGTACCATTTAAGTTCATATCAAATTGAAGACTAAAACTTTGTTTAAATTAGTATTTAATGAGCAATGATATGTTTTAAATGTTAATCATTTCTAAGCTTTTAATAAGATGTTCAATTATTACCTCACATCCTTTATGCTTTAAATTTAGTAATAAGTTATTTACTTTGCAAGGGAAAAAATAAAATTATAAAAGTAGATTTAAATAATTAATAACGAAATATTCAAAACTTTAAAATCTGCAACAATTAGTTGTTCCTTGGAGAGTTTTGTGCACCGATTAATAAATTGCTTGGAAGATATTAACAGATATGCTTTGAGAAATCGCTTCCCTTCATAAACCTTAATGATGTTTATCCAAACCGCTATTGAGGAACTTATTGAGTGCCTGAACCAACAGAAGAGTTTGCATTGTCCCAAAGCAAGGATTGGTACTTCAAAAACCCTCAAGCAGTAAATCCTCAGCGTTCTTCTGAAGGAACCAATTCGAGATAGGGCATGAAAAGGAAACGAAGCGAATGACAATAATTAATTATGGTGGAATCATAAGAGCACTTCACAGCAATCTGCAACAAACAGGACGGAATTGATTGCCGGGATGGAAAATGCTTCGACAAGTCTGTCTGAAGAAGTCAGATTCAAAACAAGGGTTCTGTTGACAGTTATTTTTAACGTTCCGTGTTCTGTGAACGATGTTTTAGTTAAAAGGCAATAATGCAGAAATTGAATAGAATGGAGGATTTTTATCAAATTCGTGGGTGTTAGATTTCAGGATTAGAAAATTTAATATTTGAGTAAATAAAAGAGTATTTGTATTTCCTTACAATAATGCACAGAAATTAATAAAATTAAATTATATACATTACAACTCATTGAACTGAACACGTGTCACTGTAATGGATGAGAAGTATATCGATCAATTAGTATCAGATAATATGATTTAAGCCAGTGAAAATGACGTACATTTCTTTATCAATCAAATAAAATATATAGTATATTTATTTCCCTACAATAATGTATAGAAATTAACAATATTAAATTATATACAATGCAATTCATTGAACAATGCATTCATTTGTCACTGTAAAGGGTGAGAAGTCTCTGATATAAACAAAAGAATAGTCGATTCTTTAATATCAGAAAATATGATTTAAGCCAGTGAAAGTGACCTACATTTCTGTATTAATCAAATAGAATAATACAGATTAAGAATAAATTGGAAGAACAATACTTCTAAATATTTTTTCATAGAACAAATATTAAATATAATATCTATAATATATCTTTTATTTTTACACCTATAGACTGCCATTTTGATGTACCTTAAAAGAGAATGATGAATTAGTTTAGAAGTTCTCCCATAAAAAGCACAACTAGCTTACGAAAATATAAAATGAAATTCGACATTGAAATGAATAGTCGATTCTTTAATATCAAGAAAATATGATTTAAGCCAGTGAAAATGACTTACATTTCTTTATTAATCAAATAGAATAATACAGATTAAAAATAAATTTGAAAAACAATACTTCTAAATATTTTTTTATGGAAAAAATATTAAATTTAATATCTATAATCTATCTTTTTATTTTACACCTATAGATTGTCCTTTTAGTATCTTAAAAGAAGAAAATGATAAATTAGTTTAGAAGTTCTCACATAAAAATACAACAACTACATTTTCCAAAAAATATAAAATGAAATTAAAAATTTATATAATATATAAACATTTTCAAACTTTTATTCTGATTCATAATTCATAAGAGTAAATTTCTATTTTAATAATAAAAATGGTGGTGGGTTAAGAGTCTTGATCTAAAAAAAATATGTACAGTCAAGTCGAGAAAAAAACTTGTTTTGGAAGGGGAGAATATAATTTCAATTTATCTGAGAAACTTGTAAACAAGAAGGAGTAACAAGACCACGCACTTTGCCACGATTCCTATCAAATAAACATCTAGGGCCCGCTTCCAGATGATTGACGCATTTTTTCTCGAATTCAAATAAGAGTTTATGGCTTATTCGATTTACTGCAGCTCCCAGTTTAGACAAAGGAAATTTTTAATTTGGCTTATTTTCGGTTTCCAGAAATGAGATTCCACAGTTCAGATGTCCAGTGAGTTTTAAATAATAAAGATAAATATTTTTCCAGAAACATGTCAAAAAACTTTTTTTTTTCTGAAGCCTTTTCGTTATTTTAATCTAATTTAAAATCTATATTTCTCTTAAAAATACTATGAATCTTACACTTATAGATATAAGCAAAAAATTGATTTTTTTAAAAAATCACATGGCTTATCACACTCTTTAGCAATGCTGCCTTAAGACTAATAGCAAAAGCATTTCTCCTCTTTTTCAAAAGATTTCTAAGAGGAAATTAGTTTTATATTTGGTAACTGTTACGCATTAAAAAAATCTTCTTGTTATTTTCAAATACCGCGCAATTTAACTTAACTAAAAGGACAAATATATAACAAAATTAGTGTTACTCAAAATGTAACTAAGGTCCATCTTACATCGCCTACATTTTCCAACCAATAAAATTTGAAATGAGCTCTCCAGGATGAATTCTTGAGGATACACATCCTCCTCTTTTCCTTCTAAATCCCAACGGAACGACTTTCTGGCCAATGAACTAATTGTGTCTTTCCCCAGCATGAAAATAAGAACTTTTCGTTTGTTCGATTTCGAACCACTCTCTAATTTGGAAACACAATGCCGTATTCATCAGTCGATCCGGCTTGAAATTAAACTTTACAACGAGATAAAATTGTAATAACAATAAATAATAATATGACTGTAAAATTTTTATCAACATAGAAATTATTTTATGTAAGTATTGAAAAAATTGTCCCAGAAAAATTTATTTGAGAAAAGAAATAAGCAGCATTTAATTTTAATATAGCAGATTCAGCGTTAGGGGCCCGATGGCCAAGTGACTAGCGCTCGGTGCCACTGGTTTCGGGTTCGAAATCCATTATAAATCGTAGACCCCATCCTAATATGACTGTTGGACGTCGAGATGACAACTCTACGCCGTAAAGAAAACATCGCCTGTCTCGATATCTGCCAGTATGCAGACGGCCATGGCTCGCCATGGGGCTATTGCGCCAATGATTAAGAAAAGATTCAGTATTAACCCAGGGTGTGAATACTACACCTTTTTACCACAACAATTTGGAATTAACACCTCCAATCTCCAATCTAATTGTATCTGGTTGGTTTGCAACATCTTCCATAGAAAGGAATTTTCGGACTATGAATTTATCTTGCCAAATTCCAATGAGAGCAAAGGAACGTTCGTTTTGGAAGAAATTGCCGAGTTTTAAACCAACCCCACATGGATTCACAAGCCCAACGCGCTATCTACCAGGCCATTATGATCCTCTACATTAAAACTAATAGTATTGAAATTTATTTATTATTATTTTGTTCCAAAAGAAAAGATTGAATCTGTGATTACAGAGTATTAAAAAAAGTTAAACATTTTTTTCTATACGTTGAGATGAGCTATTGCAAAAACATTTACTCTGTATTTTTATAATTTTCAAAATTTCTTAAATTATAGTAATAACAAAAACTACCTGTGGGAGGGGAAATTTTTGTGTTTATTCCAAAAAAAAAAAAAAGAAAATCATCAATATGGCTAGATCTCTTGATAAACAGTATTATATATCAATCCCTCATCTTAGTTTATTAGAAGATTTATGAAATTAAATTACATTTACAGTGAAGAAACAAAAGAATATAGAAAGATGGAAAATTATTTGAAAAGGGCAACTTATATAGGTCTTAGTTTGCATTTTGAAACCCTAATGCTTTGCATTATTAATTATTAGAAAATAATTATTTTCAGCCAGAAAGATAAGGTAATATAAATCATAAAGTTATTTAATAAATTGTTTGTTAATTTAAACAATGGGTAGTTCTTTTATTGAAATAAACACAATGCATATGCCAGTAATTTTTAATTATATTTGAATATATTTTGATAAAAACAGTAATATTTATTTGATCTTTTCAATAAAGGATTAAAATTTCAGGGCAATTGGATTGCAATATTAACATTTATTTCGACAAATTTCCTTTCATTGTTGATGAATGGCTTTTCAAAGGGATAGATAAACAGACATCCTAAAAGTGTTTCGTTAAATTAAATAAAGGTTGTTTACGATTTAAACGACAATGAAATATCCTATCTTTCAAATGACAAATAAGAAGGAATCCTTGCAAATACTAAAAGGGGCACCACATTTCTTTCTATTCATCGGTTTAAATTGAAGTCAAAAGATATGTACCCTTTTATGTGAACCCATTGAATGATTTCTGTAATCAAAGTTCAATCTTCCCAATAGCATATAATATCAAGTGATTGCTTTTGTTTAATTATAATGGAAATATATTGCTAACTTTATTGGTAACTTTTAAATTGTTTAAAAATAAATAGAAAAGAGTCATAAAAGGAAAATAAAAAATTTAGAAATATTATATTATGATTGGTAATGTGTTTATATAGTTCTAGAATGAGCCACTCCTGGCATAGTAAGCGCGCGGGAGTTGCAGTAGTGTGTTATGCAGATAATTCTTTCAAAATGAGTAGACAGAGGTGGACATGCCAGTTACATAGGTGTTTTTTGTTCTAATGCAGCTGGCAAACACTTAGACAGTTGTCTTGGAGGCCTTAAGGCAAGCGTTGCACAAACTTTACTCACTTACCACTACCCAAAAAAGGTGCGTGTAGCTTGATGATAAGCTGCGGACGCGGAGGAACAATACCTCCTCAACGCTCTACGATCATGTTAGACTGGGACCTACGGTTTAAAGTGGATTAAGGAAAAAATTATATTTGAAAAAAAGGTTCTGACAATAAATTAATAAAGTTCTCCAATTTGAATATTTTATGCTTCTATCTGATTCCTAAAACTGTAAAGATTTATCTTTAAATGGAAAATTAAAATTAAAATAAATAATTTAAATAAAATGAACAAATTTATTCCATTTCATTAAGAAATATAAATTTAATGCAGAAATTTCTAAAAATAAATAGTGTATTTTAGAGTTGTGTCAAGAAGAAGTAAAATAAAATATGTGCCAGAAATTCAAAAAGGAAATTTTATAATTTTTTTAAAAAAAAAAAATGAGAATCAGGAGAAAAAGGGTCCGAATTTATTAAAAATAATTTATCATGGTCAATAATCGATAATAGTTGGAAAATTGAACAATTCCACTTTAGAATTTAATCTAACTTGGAAAGTTAGCAATAAAAAAAAATAGAAAGATAATTTATCAAGTTCCAGAAACATTCCTCGCAATCACTTAGAAACACTTTTCTTACTCAGTTAACTTTTCCACCATAAGTTGTCGGGAACAAATTTTTCTATTCCATTGTTTCAACTCTACTTAACTTTGGAAGAACTTTGAAAGTTATAAAGTGACTTTGAAGTTTACATAACTTTGTGCCCACCTTCAATCCTTTTGCTCTGTCGTACTTTTCTAATTTAAAATGAATTTTCTCAGAAACTAAAAAGGATGCAAATCGAAATTGAACATTGGCATAAATCCACAAATCAATATTAATAATTTAAAAAGTGTTCACTAATTATAATTAAACGATTTTAATTACAAAAGTTCAATGTGAACACTCATCTATTTTAAGTTCATAATGTTTTCATACTCATTAAATTTAGTTTATAGTTTACCAGTTGATTGCATTAAGTTAGCAGTTATTAAATCGGTTATTGCCTTTTATGTGTTGATCTTCAGATATATCTGAAAACATTTGCTATATTTGTTAATCTTCAAAATATCTGAAAACAACTCCTATATTTGTTGTTCTTCAGAAATATCTGAAAACAATTCCTATATTTTTGTTCTTCAGAAATATCTGAAAACAACTCCTATATTTGTTGTTCTTCAGAAATATATGAAAACAATTCCTATATTTTTGTTCTTCAGAAATATCTGAAAACAACTCCTATATTTGTTGTTCTTCAGAAATATATGAAAACAAGGAGCTTGTATTCGAAAATAATTAGCTTCACTATTCTTCAATAAACTTCACTATTTGAAAAAATCAATATAACGATAAAGAACGAATTATTAACTGATGAACAGCATGCTGAATTTTCAAAGTGAATAATTTTGGTTCACAACATGGTTCAAATGATTCCCAACCAGAATTTCTTGTGCCTATGTCTGAGCAAAGGTTGCAATGAATCCAAAGTACCAGAAAGTCCTCAGTTGCGTTTTATGAGTATTCTGCTTATCCTCAACTATCGTTCGAAACTGCTGTGATGCAAAATGAGTGCTATGTAGTAGGCCTAATGTGGTGCAACCCGTGGAAATGCTAAATATGCTGTATCTCTATCATTGCAGTTAGGAAGATATCAGATTATTACATTAATGTGACAGGTGTTTGAAATCAAGTCAATGATGGAACTAATTTACGAGGTTAATGTCAGAATCTATTTAATAGTTTATTTTATCTTTTAAAAGAGGAAATATTATAAAGAAGAAATACGTTACTAAATCAACAAGAAAATAATTTATGCAAACTGCTTTGATTTTAATTTGATTTTTTTTTTTTATTTTTATTTAGGTTATAATTTTGCTTTTATTTTTTTTTTATGATATTGTTTAAATGAATTTTTCATTATTTATACTTTAATTTTGCATTGAAAAAAGTAAAAGATAAATTTTAAATAATTTACAAGTATTCAACTTTGATTAAAAAAAATGTAAATATATCCAATCAAAATCAAACATGTTCGTCATAGTAGATATAAGAAGAACAAGAGACTAAATTATAAAACAATATAATAATCTATAAACAATGCGATATAAATAATAAATGCTATATTTTGAATTTTTATAACAATGCTTTATTAATATTTATGAACGTACATAAGAATATTGTACATGAATTTTCCTTTTATTTTTCTATATAAAATTTTTGTTTCCTAAAATATTTAGTATTATTATAATACATTTTATATAATTTCCTATAAATTTTATTTTTTAAAAAACAAATTTTATTTCAAATTTTTTATTTTTATTTTTATGATAAACAAAGTTTAGCAGTTTAATTTAATTTAACAAATAATGTCACGTGTTTATTTAAATTTATAGTCAAGTAATGTCACGTGTTTATTTAAAATTATAGTCGATTTATAGTCAAGTGATGTCAGGTGTTTATTTATTTTTAAATTTCCTACTATTAGTTCCCACTCTCCCTATATATATCTTGTTCAAATTTTCAATCGTTAATAAATACTTTTTATTCATCCACTCAAGTTCAAATACATTTTTTAAAACTTGTAGTGGATGACACTTGATGTTAATACAGTTTTTTCAAATATTAGTTATTAATTAAATTTAATTAATTAATTTTAGTTTTTTTAGATTTAAGTTGCATGTATTTAATAATAGATGGCGCCAGATGTAAGAGAAAAAAATTTCAACTTTAATTGTAAAGGACTTTTTCAATGCAGTGAAAAAA
Source organism: Caerostris extrusa (assembly GCA_021605095.1). Lineage (NCBI taxonomy): Eukaryota > Metazoa > Arthropoda > Arachnida > Araneae > Araneidae > Caerostris > Caerostris extrusa. The sequence continues at coordinate 41,293 of BPLR01014724.1, forward strand.
AAAAAAAGTAGGAATAGACTTAAAAATTTTTTTTTTTTTATAATACTTGTTTATATTATATTTCGTTTATTTAATTATTATTATTTTTTTTATTTTTATAACACCGTTTACTGCCAGAAAGAATGCAATAAATTTTTCTGAAAGGTAGCCCTAGTAATTCTCTATCCTTCTGAGATATGCCAAGTGATCAATCATTCAATAAAATACGTCTTTTTATTTCACATTGGAAAACAAAACCGTTGTAGAATCACCCACTTTTAGGATTCGAATATCCATTTTTAGTAACATTATTCAAGCATTTCCTTTTTTCATTCGTTCTCAAAAGAAATAAAGCTGCAATTTTTCAAAACATATGGCGCTATGCATATAAATAAGATACAGAATGTGAAAAAAATGCTACTATTAGCATTATTGAACGGAAAACAAATTCATATTTAAAAATTCACACCGCAAATGTGAGATAACATGGAGAATTCTGATAAAATTTATTACTAAACTCGAAGAAACTGACAAGGTGATAACAGTTTTGAAAATTAGGAGAAACAGAAATGCAAAATTCATTTTTGTTTTTATCTAATCACCAGTAGCAATGTTTACTGTAAAACTTTCAGATGTAAATTTCAGAATTTAAATAAAAAAACTGTTATTTTGTTGTGTTTATCATATTTAGAAAAATGTAAAGTCTTTAGAGAATTTGTGAACGTTGCCTGAGATTTTAATGTTCGGATATTTATAGAAAAAATAGCACTGAATAATAATTTTTTAAATATAAATTAAAATTTTAAATAATTAATTTTAAATACTAATTAAAATACAAATTTTAACTATAATTTAATATTTTTATAAATAATGATATAACATATTTACAAATAATGAAAGAAATCATTATTCCAATGAGATAATAAATAACATAAGAAAAGTTCTAAAACATTTTTATTCATCATCAAAACTATTTTTATGATAATAAATTATTCTTGAAAATTAAGTTGGTAAGAAAACAGAAATAAGCATCATCATATAAATATAATGTAAGGTTTGTTTAAGCTAATTAGTAGTGATAAAAGAGTTTTCGTATATGAGCATAAAAGATTATTTAAAAAAATTAAAATTTAATTACCCAAAATTAGTGGAATTTCATTTTAAAATTAATTAAAAGAGAATAATAATAATTAATTTTATTTACATAAAAATTTTATTCACATAACGATGAATTCAAATTACCATTTTATTTATATATTTTTTTTTAAATATAATTATCAAACATAAGATTAAAAATTTTATTATTACATAAAGATAAAATGATTACAATATTTTAAAACTTTTAACTGCGAAACACCGTCAAAGCACAGCTTTAAATCTACAAAAAATTAAAAAATTCAGTTGCAAGGACGTAAAAGTTATATTATGCAAATAATTCATTTCCACTCCCTTTCCTTACTTTTAGAAGAGCAATAAAAATTATGTTGTTTCTTATCCTACATGGTCAACAGCAATATCTAAACCAGGGGTGTCCAACTCGCTGCCCGCCTTGAATATTTTTTTTCGGCTCGTGATATTTATCACACTTTTACAAAATATTTATTTTAAAATGGCCAAAGTAGTGAAAACCAATGCATTAAAAAAATACATTATGTGTGCATCCATATTTAAAAATTAAAATTAACTGTCGAAATTATGAGAAATAATTAACTTTGATTTCAAAAATAATATTCTTGCGAATATAGGACATATATTGCCTGGTTTTATTTTGAAGAATTCAAAGAATAATTTAATTATATTCTGCGAAATCATGAGTGCCTATTTGGAACATCTAATATAACAGGCTGTAATATGAATATAAAAATGTCAATAATGGATATAAATATAATATGGGGGGGATATATAATTTTATATGTGGCCCTTGGAGTTGGGATGCATTTCCAAAGTGGCACGAGATCATTTGGGAAATCATCCCTGGTCTAGACCAAGTTCATGAACCCATCCGTATGTTCTCATGAAGGTGGGAAGGTGGGGGCAGCTTCTGTTGTGATGGAGCACTCATAGGTAAAAGTCTGATTTGGTACCGAGTAGCTGAAGAAGGAGGATAGTGCCTTTCGGGAGGACTTTGAGGGAAGATTTCCGAGCATTAGCGTATCATATGGGAGAAAGCTCTGAAAATTCCCAACAGGTAGCCCGACTAAAGAGGCAAGATGCTGAACATCACAATCGCCCAAATTTTTTAACAGTGTCTACAACAAAACCGCCAGCTGATTAAAACTTAGCCATAATATTCACCAGCAGTGCAAGTTTACATTGAAATACTATTCAGAGAATAATAATTATTAAAAATCGAATTGATTACTGTAGAAACAAGTAATATAAATATAAAAAAATTAAAGTCAATTCCTACTTTTTTCTCACTATATTGCAGAAAGTCCTTTATAAATAATTTTCATTAATTTTTTTAAAGTTTATATGCAATTTAAATATAAAAAAAACTAAAATTAATTATAAATTTTAATTAGAATAATATTTGAAAAAAACTGTATTTATGACGTGTCATCCACTACACGTTAAAAATGTATTTGAACTTAGTGGATGAATAAAAAGTATTTTATGAATGATTGAAAATTTAAACAAGATATATATAGGGAGATGTGAGCTACTAGTATTAAATCAATAACTGATTGTAGGAATAAACATTCATCATGCTGACGTGACTAACCTCCAAAAGAGATTGGAATATAATATTTAATAATTCAGTACTGTAAGGACAAGTACAACTCTTAAAATATTTTTGTTTCAGAAGAATTACTTTGCCATACCTAAAATGACATCCCCAGTTATTAAGAGATCAACAATTTAACAAATTCATGTCTTTATTAATGTCATTATTATTTATTATAGTACACTTTTAATTTTGTTAATTAGGTATATGATATTTAAGAAATGTCGCATTTTTATACGAAAACATCTTTTTTTTTTAAATTAAAAATAGCTAATCTATTTATATATTTCTAAATATTAATTAAATTTATTCTGAATTATATTTTGAGTAGTGCATTCGGCACCACAAAAAAAAACAATTTTTGGAAAAAACTGGAAGAAACAGAGTATCTGGAGGATAAATATTAAAAGACAATCTTTTCATAGAAAGATCAAAACTTTTTTGGGTCAAACTTTTTTTTTCTGTTTGGAAAGCGGAAACAACACCAAGAAATCACATCACAGTTTAAGTGCAAGGAAAATATCTCTAAAGGGAAAGACATTTTTTGAGAACTATCCATCTCAGAATAAACATAGGGAAAGGAAATGAAACATCTGGAGTGCCATCAGGAAATTAGATAACCCTTATATAAACGATAAAACTCTTTTTTTTTACTTATTAAAAAAGTGTGGACAAATCAGATATGATATTAAGTAGCATATTGTTTTCGAAGAAGTTTAATAACACACAAATCTTTAGACAATTTTGACACTTTATATTGAGCAGCAGCTTTACGTTGATTTGCTGTTAAAGAAATAAAAAAAAAGAGTTTTATAAATGGAAGAGATTATTAAATGCACATACCATAAAAATAACTCAACGATCAGAGAAAAGATAAAAAAGATTACAATATAAGATAAATTACAAGATTACCATCTATTACAAGATAATAATTTATGAGGTATATTAATTGAAAAACTTCAAATGAAATATTTCAAAAATTGCGAATGTATATTTGGTACATGTCGTAAAACAATTTAATAATGTGTATAATTCAATATCTAGTCCTCAATTGTACATTATGTCTTTTGGTGAGCTTCCGTGGTTCTAGTGTTCAACTTACAGTGTCCACCGATATGAAGGGTGAGAAGGAGAGGCCATTGCTTTTGCTGATTTGGTTTGGTTTGTCGCTCTATGATAATTTTGTGCACACTTTAGGCTAATTAGACTAGGACCTACAGTTTAACGTGGATTCGAACCACCAACAAACCTCCATGCCATTGCCAGAATTGGAACCTGAACACCTACGGCCAGAATGTTAGCAAATTGGCTATCAGGTCGCTTCTTTTGCTGAGAAGTTTAGGGGGTAAATGCTCTGCATTTGGCATTTGTGTGACTTATAGGAAAAAGACAGTCATCTTCTACGAGGCAGCTTGACTATCAAAATGTTTTTAACAATTTCACAATAATTATTAACTAGTTACGTCCTATATTTTATTAAACAAGTAAATAATTGTAAATATTGCAGAAATATATATTTTCTTCTCTGCTGTGTTATTGTGTTATTTTTCCAGTAGCTTTATGATGATTTGTTTATATACATATATATATATATACGAAAAGATTTTGGGAATATTTTTATTTTATAAGCCTCTTGTTTTGTCAACCACATCCAATGCTCCTCGCATCTGGTTAATGTAAACAGGACATATGCGGATAATGCCCTATTCAGAATTAGTTTTTTTTTTTTGTAAAAAATTTATATTTTATTTTGATGACAATTTTCAGATCAAAGTAAATAAATAGTATAGTAAAAACACAGATTTAATTCCATCTGAAAATTTGTTACGTAAAATTGGTATTTTTCATTATATTAAAAAAAAAAAGATTCCACGAGCAAAACAAGAGCTTATTATAGATGTGATTGCAACATAGAACGAAATACAATCTCCTCGTATTGTAATAGCTAGGAAAGTTAATCATCTTCAGAAAAAAAAACTTTTTTGTAAAAATTATAAGGACGAAAATTTTAAGCTAAATTGCTCTTATCAAATTAAAGAATGGCAAAACAAGGAGCTGATAAAGTGAGTAGAGCCATTTTAGTAATTTTAACTTTTATGTTGTAATGATTAACAAAAGCAATTGCGCTTGTTTTGTTATTTCTTTGTGCATGTTTGTGTTTATATAATTTTTCTATGGTAAAAAATATTCCTTGATCCTATAATAATATGTATATATCACATAAATATTAAAGATTTTAATGGCTGCCATAAACAAACTGATTAAATACGTAAGAAGTTAACGACACAAATAAATTATAATTATGATTGTTGTAAGTCTTTAATTTGTATTAATCTTTAATAATTAAAAGCGCTTAATTGCTTTAATTGTTATACAATACGTATAATATTCAGAATCTTTCAATAATTTTATTTACAATGATTGGAACAGAAAATTAATATATCTTTCCAAATAATTTACATTTTTAACTGACGTAATTAGCGATAAAAATTTTCTGTATTGAAATTCCTTATCAACACAGGCACACCTTGGAGCTTTAAATAATAAACTAATAATTAACATATTTAATATTAAAAATCTGAAAAATGGTCAATTAAGTTGATAATTAACTCAAAATTGTACACCAATTATAATATTTAAACTATTAAATGGAAATTTTAAAGTTTTCTTATCTTTAAAGTAATGCACAACCTTTAGTCACCTTTTCTGATTCGTTAAATTCCTTTTACATTACCATGATAACTAAAATAATTTATTTTTAAATGTTAGGGAATTAAATTTTATTACAGTTAAGTCCTATGCGTACAGTCAGGAATAATGTCTTTAACATTAAAAATATTGGGTTTTAATTTGGACCTGCATTTATTTATAGAGTTTCTCTAGTATTTTTAAAGGATCAACCATTCATTTGAAACTAATGGTTTTATTATTAAAAATAATATTTACAGTTATAATCAAAAGCCTGAATATATTAAGTTCATAAGAGTGATAACATTACTGCGTCGAAATCTTTAGTTAAAATTGTTTATTAGGTTTATCTAGTATATTTTTGTTTTCCATGGTTACCATTTGTTATTTTACTCTATTAAAAGAAAAAAGAAGTAACAAATTTTTATCAGATTAAATTTTGAGTGAAAAGAATAGAAATACTACTTGTTTGCCATAACATAAATATCCACAAGCTTTGGGAATAACCAACTGTTTTTATGATAACACATTATCTTGTGTCTGGTAGATTTGTTGGTCTAAAGGTACAAGATAACAGCAATGAAGAGTTCTATGTTAGGTAATAAATTCTACGTGTTCAGGTATATATATTTATTTCGGTGAAAAGATATTACCGAGTATGTTTATTTACCCCAGTATTTTTATTTATATCAACACAAACAGATTTATTTTAAATCGAGTTGATCTATTATTAATAGAAGTCTATATACTCAAATTTAATTATTATATTTTTAGATAAAATAAAACTGTATTATTATTTGTACAACATAATTTCTATTGTTCATTTGCTTTTCTTTTCTTTTGCCAATGCTATGAACTGAATTGAAGGCTACACATTCCTGATATGGTTCAAATAAATTAGAAAATTCAGTGTTGTTCCAGGGTGTACCAAGTACGTTGACAATATCCTATTAGCGTAAAATGAAAAGTAATTTTTCTGAGATGAATTTTCAGAGTTAACTGCCCCATATTTGTGTTTCCACCCCAAAATTTCCATGCTGGCATTTTGGTTTTCAGTGTGAGATACTCTGCTGAAATTCTCAGTCTCTAGTGACGTTTGTTCTCAAAACAGTGATTGAAGAATACAATGGGAGTTAGAATAGTACATTGAATCCTTGCCCTTCAATAAATGTATTTCAACCTGATCTTCGTTTTAGGTGTTTTTGAACGTTTAAACGTTTAGTTTAACGTGAAAGTTGACGTTTTAAACTTGAACGTTTGCGTATAAATTGAAAATATTTCCTCTTTTCAAAACATATATATTTTGTTATTATAAATTTTAACTTTGAATAAAAATCAAAATATACAAAGAAAACTTTTGCCAAAAACTGTTTGTATATAAAATATTTTATAATATTCGTTTTTTACAATACATAATTAATTGTTTTTTCTATTTCATCTAAAATTATACATATCTGAAAAATATAGTGCATAAATAAATGTATTAATTAAATTAAGAGTTAAATATTAATTAAAGTATTAATAAGTTTTATAGATGATAATATACACATTAGGCTTTCAATAAAATAAATTAAATATTTATATATGTTAATTACATAATGATTAAAAGTTTTTAAGGACTATCATAAACAAACTGAATGAATACGTAAGAAGTTAATGATACAAATAAACTATAATTATGATGGGTGTAAGTTTTTAATTTGTATTAATCTTTAAGAAACACACCAGAGACATTTAAATGAAGAGTCCTAAAACGCTTCAATTGTTTTAATTACTATACAATAATAATAATATTCAACATTTTTAAATAATTTTATTTAACATGATTGAATCAGAAAATTAATATATCTCTCCAAATAATTTACATTTTTAATCACTTAATTAGTGAGGAAAAATTTCTGAATTGAAACTCTTTATCAACACAGACACACCTTGGAGCTTAAAATAATAAACTAATAATTTTCAAATTTGTAATAATCCTTTAAATGTTATAAATTTATTTTGGAGAGAAAGAAAGTGAGAAGAATTATATGTATTTTGATAAGATACATTTGTTTAAATACTGCTAATAATTAGTCATAGATCAAAGCTGACAAAGTTTCGTGTTAAGATGAAAGATACTTCATCATAATCATTATTGTTACACACACACAATGCATTTCACAAGGCAATAACTTTAAGTGCAGTTTAATACGAACACGTTTATCTTTGAATTATGAGACATTGATCAGTATTTTTTAAAAATGATTGATGACGCTCTAAACTGGAAGAAGGATTTAATTTTATTAATTTCTTTCTGTAATTCTCAATTGGGCGTCCATTAAATAATACCCACCAACTTTTCAAAACTTCATCAATGAAACTTTCTTGGTATTCACATCATTACATCTGAGTGATCCTATATGCAAATCTTGGGTTCATTTACTAAGTTTTCATCGTACTCTGCGTTCATTTAATCTCCTTCATCGCAGTATAGATGGTTAGGAAAGGATCTATGATCACTCTTCAAGGAATAAACCTCTTAAAATGTGACAGATATTCTCAATTAGTGAAAGATTGTTTTTGTTTTTAATATGGGCATGATTAAGAAAAACAATATACAAAAAAAAAAAAAAAAAAAAAAAAAAAAAAAAACTTTCATAAAAAGTCTTCCCCGTGATACGAAAAACCATAAATGACATAAATATATCTGTGCAATAGACTAATAAATTAAACAAATGCAAAATTTCTTAATTTATTTGTTATATTATAATTTATGATCTTATATGCAAATCTCGAGTTCGTTTAGTAAGTTTTCATTGCACTCTACCAGTATAGTCATTTGCAGCTAAGATCCATGATCCCTCTTCAAAGAATAAATCTCGTAAAATGTGACAGAGGCTCTCAATTAGTGATGGAATTTTTTTTTCATTTTTATTTAGTGGCATAATTAAGGAAAATATCTCAATATACAAAAACATCCATAAAAAGTCATCCACCGTGATATGAAAAACCGTACAAGACAGAAATAAAACTATAGCTTTGAGTATCTATGTAATAGACTAATAAATTAAACAAATGTAAAATTTCTTCATTTATTTGTTATATTACGATAATTTGTTTACAATAAATAAACACTTATTTTAAAAATAAGACGCAATAAGTTTATCTTGCATTACAAAATACTCCGTCATTGGCGCAATACCTCCTTGTTGGGCCAAAGCCGTCTGCCTACTGGCAGATTTAGAAACAGAGATGTTTGATTTTAACGGGATGGGATTGTCAGGTTCTACGTTCTTCATATTAGACAGGGACTACTGTTTAAAGTGGATTCTGAATCACTGCAAACATCCATGGATTCGAACCCGAAACCTGCGTCACCGAGCGCTTAGCACTCGGCAAAAACAGGCCCCTCAGATAAATTTCATTTGAGAAATTAATTTATCTTAATAAGAAATAAACAACAAATGTATGATTATTTGAAAAAGTTTCATAAAACCGGTTTTTTTAGCATTTATATGCAAAACAAAATGAAATAAATCAACTCAAAATAAATCAGTTTTAGTAACTGTCAATAAATTAGTTAGTAAAAAACTATTTTTCAGTTTTTAGTAATGGGTCAATAAATTAAAGTATATCGTAATTGGAAATTTATTGCGTTATATTTATAATTGCATTAAGCAATGAAAATTAAAACTTATATATTAAAATAAGAAATTAAATTTTCCTGATTTATAAATTTTTATAGCTGAAAAAAAGAATTATTTCGCAGAATTGTTTTGTGTACATAATGCCCTACATGTCATATATACAGATTATTTTGTCATATATATGAATATATTGTTATTTTGAATATCAAGATTATTGAACAGCTATGACTATGACTTGCTATGCTATTTGATTAAAGTCGCATTTTTGCTATCGATAAACAAGTTCGTGCAACATTTCCAGACGCTGCCTATCGAAATTAGATTCTCTTATTTTGGCACTCTCGATATGATATTGACTCTACGTCTTGAAATCGTCACAACTTGATAAATATTTACTGATCTGTTGTCTTGCAGAAATTTTGCTGCTTGCTTGTCAAAATTTAATAAAGTAATATTTATCTTTTATAGTTATAGCTAATAACGGTGTTACCCGTATACAAAAAAAAAAAGAAAATATATTTTTAGTCTAGATACATTTTATAAAGTAATATCTACAAAATGTGCAGAGACACATAGAGAAAATCTCGAGAGTAAAATGTCTCGATTTGGTAAAGATTATTGTTTCGAAAACTGCAAAAAGAAAAAATTACACTGAATCAATACACATAAAAGAATTTAAAATATAAAAATATTTATTAATCATATATAATAGAACATTTAGACTAAAAATATTTAAAAAAGAACACAATCACCTAAATTACAGAGTTAATCATTTTAATTTCTATATAACCTTCTGCTCTTTCTCTAATATTATATATATACTAAAAGGAAGTGATTACGCCACTACTATTACACTATCCCGCCACCAGATGACAAGAAAGACTGTTTAGAAAAGTCTATATTAACAACTAATTGTTGTTATTATAGACTAAAAAATTTTTTTAATTAAAATAGATAAATGCTAATTATTTTGTGTTTGATTGTGAATCAATTAGAAATTCAATATATATACACAATGCTATACTCACAATGCTTCGCTACTACAAAATCTGAGTAAATTTGAAGTTCTATTATCAGTTCATTTATTTAGTTAAAAAAGACGCGAATTGAATTGCGTGTATTAATTCATTTTTATTTGTGTTTTGATTGCTAAAATTTTGTTTTTAATATTTTTTTTTTCTTCTACAACTTGTTAAATTAATTGGTTGCACATGTGAACATTTTGTAATCTATAATAATAATCTATTTTGATATACATATATATAAGATGAAAGATATATTATTAATATGAAAGATATATTAAGTAAACAAAATGCTTTTACGGTACAAAATGCGTTTTTGTTGTCACTTAACACTATAAAAACAATAATGCCACCTATCGAATTTTGTTCAAATCATTCTTCCAACACTCCTCGCCCTACTGTGAAGTTTTGAGAGAAATGGTTCACGTAGTTTTTGAATCTATAGGACACGTACATGCGAACATTGTATTTTATTGATGCAGTTATAATCAACACCACTATCTACCAGACTACGGTCTAAAACTACTGACACACTGTGAAATTTTGTTCAAAACAGTATTTTGATCAAACTGTTAAATTTTGGGCAAAATCGGTCGAGTATTTTTGAGTGTATAGGGGACACATATGCGAACATTGCCGTTTTATTGATACAGATAAAAACAATAGCACTACCAACCAGATTTCGTTCAAACCCTCCTTTAAACACTCCTGGTACTACTAAGAACAAACTATGAAATTTTGAATGATATCGGTAGAACAGTTTTTGAGTCTATAGGTAACACATATAGGAACATTTCTTTTAATATATATATAGCAAAATTTAGGGCTAATTTTATAAACAGCCAATCGACTGAAAAAGATACGAGGGCATTATGTTTAGTGAAAAGTGTCAAGTGTCAAGTGTCATTGTAGCGTAATATGTTTTGAATCCCAGAAACCTTACCTTTGCACAATATCTATTATATTGTACCACTAGTAGAATATACGAGTAAAAAAACATTTTTATTTTCTAGTAGATTTCAATTAAATATGATAAGAAGAACAAATTTAACAAATGACACTTATCCAATGAATTTCAAAATTATGATTTATTTAAAAATTTGAGTGAAAGATATTAATTTAAAATTTATTTCTATAAAATATAAATCCTTCGATAGGAAACAAAGAATAAAAAATATTTCATAAATATTTAATATCAAAGTGATGGAAATTTAAATCAATGTTGAAGGCAGCTAAAACAAAAAATGTGAAAAGTAAATGCATTTTAAATTCATATTGAAAAAAATCTAATGTTATTAGATAACAAATTTTAATAAAGCTGTCTTGTGCGAATATATAAAGTTTTACTTTTTATAGAATAATGAATAACATAATGCTTTAAACAAAAAAAGTGAATCTTCTATAAACAGTGATGTAAAAATTAGTAGACAGTTGGAAAGATTGAAGTAAAAGAAATTTATCAGTGGTTCCATCTATCAAGATTTCGAAAAGTAGTAAAAAAAAGACATTATGTTTGTGTAATTCATATAGTAAATATATTTGTTATTTTGGAATTTGTTATTCAATCTATTTTGGATGTGTTATCGTTAATTAAAGTATTCTTAAGGCATGAAATGCTATAAACATTTATATTATGTTTTTGTGTTTCATTAATTATGAAATTAAAAGAATGTTAATAAAGTTTTTCTTTCTTTCGACCAATTATGAAATTAAGTTAGTAACGTTGAATAGGATTAATTTCAATAATTTTAATTTATTTTTATGCAATATGTGAAAATACATTAATCATTATTCGATATATGGTTATAAACATGTTCAATGTTAATTATTAAAAATTATATTAAAATATATTTAAGCATTATAATTAAAACTTAAAAAATTTAATTGTTTGAAAATTATCTCAATTTTGTAATAATAATGTAATGACTTTAAACCCCCAAAATTTTATGAAATTTTCATATTAATATGATATTTCATAAAATTTAAAAAAGATATATGTATTTTTGATATTTCATAAAATTTAATCATAAAAATAGTTCATTTATTAAAAAAAAACTATAACATTTTTATAATTCGAATCTCAAACTTTGGGTCTTATTTAATTCTTTCAAATATTTTAAAATATAATTTTGGTTAGAAGCAAAATCCACAAATATCTCGAAAACTTTCAAAGAAACTTTGAGTTTCTTTTAGTTGGAATTAAAAAAATGGAACTCATTCATTTGCAGCACTTGAAGATAAATATTCATTTCTTTTCCATATTCAAACATCTGCATTTCGATTGGACGATGTGAATTAATCTCGATTCCCCAGGATTTTTTTCATATTAATTCCCGCGAGGACAGCACATAAAATTCTCTAAATGCACCTTTGGGAGAGAGATTTAGATTCTGAAAAGAACCTTACAGCACCTAATCCAAACGAACTGATATATCGAGGGAAAGAAATAAGGACAGACGAACGCATCATTTTCTCCGTATGTTGCAGTCTAAAGAAGTTTCCAGAACCATTAAGTACACAATTAAAGAGTAGCAATGCAGTATTATACGAAGAGTTCCGCAAGCTTTGATTGTTCTACCGTAAAAAAGGGAAAGAAAACAACAAAAAAGAGAAAATAGTGGCGTGAATATAGTGTGGTTGGAGTTCCATAAATAACGCAGGAACAAAGTAACTGGTGGTACAAAAGTTTTATGAAAGTAGTCGCTGGTAACAAGTAAGGAATAAATAAATTCTCACTCAGTATGATAAACTTGAGGTTTGTTTTGTATTCATTATGGATCTCAGATTCAATAATTCAGCGCAATAATTATCAACTGCATTGCTCTTTAATTGAAATTATTTCAGCACGCGCCTCTCAATAGCATCATGGAACATTATGTAAAAATAAGTGTTGGTGTTTTTAATTAATTTATTGAAGAACGCACAAAAAATGTGCTTTCTGTATGTAGAAAAGTGTTTCCCACAAATATAAATTTACATCAAATAAACACTTATTTAAAAATTTATACTTATATACACTAAATATTAATTTACAATAATTTATTGTACAATAAAGAGATGGTCCAACTCATGCCCCAGGGGCATAATGTTTTCAACAAGAGTGCAGGAGAGCCGAAGTTCGAATCCTCTGTCGGATTGTTGTAGTCACTGCTTTCAGAAAGTAAGAGACCCCATGGCGATTATAGTGTATAAAGCATCAAGTAACGATAATCAGGCTACCATTTGGGAGTTTTGTAGGATTTCTCCCATTCGACATTTAAATGCAGGACAGTTAACCGTAAAAGTCCTTCCGGAAGGACTGTCCTCCCTTTGGAGGGCTGTTCGTGGTACAGACAAATAACCCACCAATAACACCTATATACATTAAGTAACGAATAAGGAAGAACATCTACACATAAGAAAGTACATGAAGCCCGCCGATTTAAAAGTATTTGGTTTGGTTAAAGTAAAAAAAGTTTGTTTATTTGGAGTACCGAGAGTTGAAATCTGTACCTCTGTATTATAATTTATAAGTTAATGCATAATTGATATTTATCAAAAATAATTTTAAAGAAATAATTTATAAAGGAGCATATACTCTGTGAAATCTTAAAAAGGTAGAGATAGGATTAAGAATAAACATGTAAAGGATATTAAATAAACTTATTAATAAAATATTTATATTAAATAAATATCTAGGAATAAATATGAAAGCCCCCAGATGTTACATAAAAAATGAAGAAATGTTCCTTGACATAAAATATCGACACTCGTAAATTAAGAATTTTAAATTAATTTTTCATTTCATTTCAATTCAATGAAAAGAATTTATTACATTTATTACTTTTAGACCCCGTGTTTTTTCATTTTTTTGGAAAATGCAATATGTTGTTTTATTTTTAATTTTTAAAACTTATTATTCCTAAACACAATAACATAATGTTATGTATTTTTTGAACTCTTTTCCTTTAATTTTTAAATAATACTTCAACCCTCAAAAGAAAAACTGTGCTATTTCATGTAGAATAGTTAATAATAAATTAACTAACCACAAGTTACTAAAACGTATTCTTCTGTATAAAATCTTTTTCAAAAATTTATGTGTATAATTTAATATTATTTTAATGATATTTTAAAATGCTTTTTTTCAATTGGTTGTTAAATAGTTTTATACCATATGCATATCAAGTTTTAATTTGCACTTTAGCTAATACTGATATTTTTAACTAATTTTTTTAGTTATGTACTTCTCCTTTTTAATTATTTCTTTTCAGTTCTAAAATCTTCACACCTTTTATACATCCATTGTTCATAACTATATTAAAGTTTTACTTCTATTACTCTTTTATCCTTCTATTGTTCATACTATATTTTCTTCATCTACTAATTATTACACTTAATTTACTAATTTACTATTCTTTTTAATTATTCATTCTATGCATTTTAATTGCTTTAATGAAACTCCTTCTTGCACTCTGATTTACATATTTTTCTATGGTATGCGTATTGTATTGTAACGCATTACAATTTTTCCATATCATGCTTAATGTAAATATTATATTTCCACTTATTCTCGCATATAAAATTTTTCTCAGATACTTTAATATTTATTTAGAGTCTTTCTGATACTTATTTCTATCGATTTTATTGTAAAATATTATTTCCATTATTCAATCACTGAAACATCAAAAGAGAATTTTGTAAAAAAAAAAAATTCCCTTTTTTCCCCTTTCATTCCCGCCTCACACTTCTTATTTTCTTTTTACCCCTCGGGTAAAGAAAATACGAAATTCTTTGCTAAAGTAGTTAATTGTTGCGACTTCACCCTTTCTCTTTTCCTTTTCCTAAAAAATTTTTTATTTCTCCGCCTTTTATTGTGCATCCACACAATTTCACCCGCATCATTCCCGAATTCTAAAGGTGCATCTCTGCTATAGGCACAGTGATGTGGTGTGGTGTAGTAGTAGTAGTAGAATACTATGTAACCAGCGGTGAAATAAAATTGTTTTTTTTTTGCACCCGAGACATTCTGATATATATTTAAAAAAACAGCGCTTATTAGAGTTGCTTTGAATAAAAAGATCATTAATTAATTTGGTGTACACAAATGATCCTCACTGCTAGTTTTGGCTTTGAAAATTTAAGACGCCTTCAAAAAAGCACATAATTTTATTGGATAATCTCATAATGCATTTTATCTATTTAATCTCTCACTTAATCATAGAAGATGGTTATTAAAAATTATATTGATTCTAATAGGTATAATTGCTATAAAATAATGCAAATGTGTGATTATTATTATTTATTTTTTGATAACGTTTTCAATAGAATGAAGCCAATTGCCTGCTTTTCTTATTAATTATAACAAACAGATTGTAACTTAGTATATTCAGATAATGAATGAAACAATTGTAATTTTAGATACGCTTCCTATTTAAGACTTCAAAACTAATAAATATTTTTATGACAAAAGTCGGTGAGTATACTATTTATGACACACTGAAACGATTGCACTAAAATTCTCTGTTTCCATAATGGAAATTTTTGGAGATAGCGGTTAGTTAACCACGTTAATTAATAATATCAATCAAACACATTATACTATAATCTCGTTTCCTTCGAGCTATTTCCAATGATACTTTTATGCGAAGATCTAATGATAATTATGAATGTTATTAAGGGTCTTTCATCTTTTTTGGGGCGACTGTACATTGATTAATGATCATCTTGTTTACTTATGTGGTGTTCTTTGATTTATATACACAACCGCTTTAGCAAAATATTTCCAACTTTGAATTTTTATGCCATTTCGAGTCGTTTAAGTCTACCCAACTTGATGCTGAGTTTGAAAATCTGGTCCTGAGACATCCTGTATACACAAAATAATATCATAAGAATACCATAGAATAATATTAATTTTTCTTAGTTTTGTCGCGGCCTGCTAACCAATTGGCTAGAACTCTGGCATTTAGTACACATGCTTCAATCCTGGCGGTAGCATGGATGTTTGTTAGTAGTTCAGAATACACGTTAAACTGTAGATCCCTGGTCTAATCAGTCTAAAGTGTGCACAAAATAACCGTAGAGCTACAATCCAAACCAAATCTTAATTTGGCAAGATATTTGGTCGACGTGGGAGAGACATATATGCACGATGGGCGAAACTGAGAATAAAATTAACTCAATGAATGTAACTTCTCAAATCCTACTGCAACATAAAAATTTAAAATCTGTTTTTTAATGTCAGTTAACGTTATTTGTAGTTAGCCCAAATTACTTGCATAAAAAGTACCAAAAAGAAATTAGGAATTACGTATTAGTTTATAAAGTTATTTATGAAAACAATAAAATTTATAGAGTAACATACTTCAACATTGTAAGGATCCTCATATATTTCGAATATCTTTAATACACCTTCTTAACTATGGTTTTGCCTAGAAATATTTTCCACCGAAGTGATTTTAGCTAAGTAAATGGTACTTTAAATGAATACTACATATTAATTTCTTTAAAGCTAGAAAAAGTTTTTAATTTCTCATCATGCCAATTAAATATAATGTTATATTTGTGCACATAATAAGAGAAAAGGCAGTGGAAGTTTATAAAAGTTATTTTAAAATCCATTAAAAGTTGAGCCACTTTAAAGTGAAGTAATAGCCTTTGGTAAGATTTAAATATACAGGCCCTTTATAAACAAGTTCAGTACTGAATGAATCTGTGATAACAAACCCAAAGCGTAAGTCTTGAATAGACTTTTCACTACTTTAACTTTACTATTTTAACACACACATAACATTGGTTACTTACTCAAGTTTCTTTAGTGCTATAAAATCGCCAAGTTGGTCCGAGTGTAATCTAAACTAAGAGGATAGATTGTTGTTAAAGTAGCTGCAATTTGGATGGTATCCAGAGCGTTTGTTGTTATGAGCTCTATATGCCTTAAGCAATCAGTCCACCATAACTAAACAGATTACTTTAAGTAATCGTACAGTCACTCCCTTACCTCGCATCATTACAAGGTAGGATACCATCATTTTGCTCTGTTTATATCCCCATTTAATTAATGCAATATCCCCCCTTGGTATAAAGAAGGCCGTTGTTTTAACCGTTGAGTAGATATAAAATATTCAGAAGCAACAGAATTTTGAGGTTCTAAATCTCCCGTCCTTTTCGTACTGGAGTTGGCGCTGCATCAGCTTTTGGCTCTTTTTCCAAATTATCTTATAAAGACAATCGCATATTTTTGTATTAATATATTTTCTACATTAGTATGTATTTTGTATTTTGAAGAATATCAAATTAAACATGAAAAACATCAAATTGAATGTCTTTTTTACATATTATTGTTAGTTCAAAATAAAAAAAAATTGTGACACAGTTTACTTATTAAAGGAAATTAAAATATTTTCCTAATTAAATCTTATTTAGGTATAGCATTTTTTTAGGATAAAAATATAATTAGCTACCAAAAAACTTTCCTTTTCTTTTGATGAAAATCAATAAGCAATTATCAGTTCTTTATTTGATCATAATAGACGTAAATTCATTAGTCTTTAATTCATTAGTGGTTAAATTAGTACTCTTGTTCACAACGGTATAAGAAAACAGCTTTAATTGCAAGGCTATCTTAAAGTAGTAGTTCTTAGATTTTCTAGATGACAACCTTCAGAAAAAAAAAATGAGAGTTAAAAATATTGCAATAATATTTCAAGTCAATTTTAAAATTAAACAAATTAAACAATAAGGCATAATATTTTGATGAGCAAAACTCTAATTATGATAATGCCGAAAATTTTGAATAATTAATTTCTAAGGAATAAAGAAAGATCTAAGAACAATAAATATATTTATTCTTTTACAACAATATCCTGCGAGACTGGGGTTTTTGATTTGGTTAACAACCATCTATCTAACGATACTTCTAATAGAAAAAGAATTATTAAGGTCTTAAAGAAAGATATAAAATTTTAAAATAGTAACTAAGCAACAAAAGTTATGCAATGAGATGATATTGATAGTGCGTAGTTATATGTTTAAACTAATATTAGTTTACGTTCCAATGAATAAACACAAATTCTAATATATTGAGTGACATATTTACAAATTAAAATCACATAAAGAAACAATTTTTTATTAGCTTAGAAACTAGTAAATTCATCTTTACTTAAGCGTGCAAAAATATTTTGTACAATTGAAATAAATATTAATTTCCTTATATTATTTTACGAAAAACAAATATTGTATTTTTAAATTTCCCAATAAAATAAATAACTTTATTAATTGATTATAACATAATTGATTGATACATAACTCTTTGTTGATAACACATATATTCAAATTTATTTAAATTATTAATTTAATAAATTTTTCAAATTTATTTAATTTTATTTAAATAATTATTTTATAAATTATGTTTTAAATAGATAAGAAAATTTTTTTAAATTTCTGGTTGCAACTTGACTTTACTTTACCCTAACCTTACTTCCATTTCTAGGATAGAATAACCTTCTACAAGTTGAATTGTAACAGAAGGAAATATAATATTAAAAAAATGCTACATCGGCTTCCAAAAATTAAGGAAAAAGAAAAATTGCATTACATTGTCAACAATAAAGTGGATTTCCATTAAAATTAAGTAACAAAAGTAGAAAAGTAATACTGCATCAGAATATGATATGCAAATTAGTAAAAGGTGCTGCCGTTTAACATCATCGGATATGTACCGAAAATATTTTCTTAAATTATCTGGTTTCTACGATCAGAAGCTGTTGAAGAAATTTTGAGCTAGCCATGTTTTAAATATGAATACTCGACATTAATTATTTGAAAAATTATGATGTTGAACCATTGGCAAATAGAAGCAAATCATAGTGAATTACAAGAAGCAAATTAGTTGAATGTGAGCCCTTTTGTAATACTTTAACTTAGGAATGCATTTGAAATAGCAGAATTAGCATCTAGGTACAATCAAAGAAAATCTAGATCTACAAGTGCTGTAGATGACTACTATTTGCAGTTCGCAATTACAAGGACAGAGGACGCAACAAAAATGAAGACTTTATTTGGACTATAAAAATATGAAAAAAGGAGTGAAAGTCGATTGAGGTCTTTGATTTTATTTACAAAGATTATTGGTCTAACAGGAATCAGGAACCTACTTTATCCTAGTTGCATTAATGAAAATGACAGATTTGCTTCGTTCAATGTATGCGTATGAACAAGTATCTCTTTGGATGACCTCAGTGATCCGTATATCAAAAAGGTGTCGTTATGCTCAGGCGACATTCTTGATCCAATTATTTGTTTTATACGTTGTTATATTTGTTTTTACGTAAGTACAGTCGATGGTTCTCTCATCCTTCAAGACCATAACGTAGGCCATAACGTAAGTTCGGTTGGTGGAGAATTACTTTCATGAGTAGAATATTGTGGGTATGGGTTGGACAGCAAGTTATCCAATAAACCCGATTGAGCATGTTTGGTACATATCTTACAGCATTGTACTTGCTCAGAGCTAACCCTCAGAATCTTCAATTGCTTTGACACATAAATAAGATTTGCTGCTAACTAACTTAATAAACATTACCAGTTTGAGCATGGGACATCGCGTTTGTGTCTGCATATCTGCTAGAGGTGATGACATCTCATATTAAAACTAATCACATACTGAACTCTGATATTATGTTTTCAAATTGTGTATTCTTGAGACAAAAGAATATAATATTATAAGTCTAATGTATTTATTTTGCACATAATTTGTGAAACACTTTCGAATTAATAACTTTAAACATTTCGCAATTTCGCACGATTTTTAAAATTTTTTCCTTAATCTTTCGAAACCAGTGCAAAAATAATATTTCAATTAATAACAATACATGAATGAAATACATATAATAAATATGTAACGTGAAGTTGTGTTCTATTGTGTTCCATGCTTCTTAAAAGACATGCTTAATTGACTTCTGTTAGTTATTTGATGTTGTAGATGACAATTCCT
This sequence comes from Caerostris extrusa, assembly GCA_021605095.1. Classification (NCBI taxonomy): domain Eukaryota; kingdom Metazoa; phylum Arthropoda; class Arachnida; order Araneae; family Araneidae; genus Caerostris; species Caerostris extrusa. The sequence goes on from BPLR01014724.1 coordinate 61,315, forward strand.
CACCAATACTTAATGATACTGATAAAATAGTTGTTACAGTATGGTTATTATAATCATATTATTAAATTATTTGCTCTCATACAACTTTCATTTATACATTTTTATTTTTATGTTAGAATATACTACCTTTAAAACGAGCACGTGGATATAAGTTTGGAATATCATCGGATTAGTTTTTGTTTCAAAATTCAGATCAAAAATTAAATTAAATGGTTTAAATTTATAAAATTAATGAATATTTTGAATAAAATAAAGAATTTGTTAATAATTGCGTATACATAGTTAATGAAAAAAAAAATTTAATTTATAAACAAGCTTAATTTTCGTAAAAAAATATTATTTAACTTAAACACACATGAAAACATTATAGATTTTGAATTGAAAAAATAATACATGCAAATTAATATTTTTCGTTTTTCAGCTTAAATACCCATTAGAACAGTAATACGAGGAAATATAACACAAATTAAATAATATTGCTATCAAGATTTATAAAATCTTAAAAGAAATAAAAATAATCCTTTGACACTTAAAAGTCAAAGACATATGTGTCTTAGAAACTATTTTGTTTAAAAATATATCATTTTATGATCAGGAATTGAAAAATGTACTAAAAAGAAAAAAGAAATATCTCTAATATTAATATCCACTTCCCATCAAATTCAAACAAGCTTAGCATGGAGAAAATAATCCTTGCAGTTTAAAGTCAAAAACATCTGTGCAATCATATAGGAGAAACTTAAGTCAGATAAATAGTCAGCAAGTAAAAAAAAATATTATTCAGCCTTTAAAAATGAAGAAAATTATAGTTTATCTTTATAAATTTGCAACTTTTATGACTTAGCTGACCATTTAATAACATGCAGTTTACATTTTCTTAATTAATGCATTTTTATTAATTTGTTTTTGATTAATTTATCACGTAAACAGAACTACGAAAAAATATTTTTGATACTGGAAAAAATCAATTTATCTTATCGTTCAAATAATTAATAATACAATTTTATAGCAAATATTTGAATTGCTGTTTTGTATTTAACAACAAAATATGGCTTATAAAATTCTTGCATAATAACATTTATTTTTAAACTCTAAAATATTCAGCAGAATTCATTAAAACGCAATATTTAGTAATAACTTCTAGAAATAATTAACTCACTTAAAAGTTTAAAGTGAAAGAAGAACTTTCAAAACATTAAAGAAATTGGTGCATTAAGATATTGGGTAATGTGCAATAACTTGAGAACTGAAGTAACGACTATAAACTGAAGTTATTTAGACAGTGCATCCAACTCTTACATTTTGCAAATGAGAAGAATTGCCAGCGATAGTTCTTATTAAAAGATTTTAAGAAATTATTTAAAACTTGATTAGCGTAACAGTATGTGTAAATTGAAGGCTATGTTTTAAATTGATGCTCGGTTACTTGGTGGAGGATAGTCGCATTTTTTCAAGTCCTTTATTAATCTTTCACTGTACAAATACTATAGTTTAGGGGAACTTTAAATAATTTATGATTATGAATAAAAATTAGTGATTAATCTTTTGTAAAAGGCAGATGCAAATTTGCAGGAAAGGTGTATCTATATAATAGATAAGACTGATTACAAAACTCTACATAAAAACAAATTAGGTTCTTTTCTCTGATAAAGAGAACCCTATTACCTTGTCCTACACGATGAATAGGGTTTATTCAAATGTAGTAAAAATTATGACATTCACACACACACATATATATATATACATATAATATATATCAGGATGGGCATATGGGATAATATATATAAATATGGAACTTGATGACTGAGTGACTAGCGCTCCGGGCAATAGGTTTCAGGTACAGCAGTGCCATGGAGGTTTGTAGGGGTTAGGAATCTACTTTGAACAGTGGATCTGGTCTAATATAACTGTAGAGCTGGCACCCCCCACCCGTAAGAAGAACAGATTCTCCAGTCTCGAAATCTACCAATAGACTGAAGGCCTTAGTCCACTATGGGGTTGTTGCGCCAATGAAGAAGAAGAAGATTAATTATATGTATGATTTTAGCATTACTGGATAGATTAAAAAAGTTTTTAAAGGAAATTTTGAATAATATTTCGAATCATAATATAAAGTTCGAATATTTCGAATAATAATATAAAGTTCGAATATTCGAATAATAATATAAAGTCAAATATTGGAATAATAATATAAAAGTTCGTATATTCGAATAATAATATAAAATTAAAATATTCCAAAAATAATATAAAGTTCAAATATTCGAATAATAATATAAAGTTCGAATATTCGAATAATAATATAAAGTTCGAATATGCGAATAATAATATAAAATTAAAATATTCGAAAAATAATATAAAGTTCAAATATTCGAATAATAATATAAAAGTTCGAATATTCGAATAATAATATAAAGTTCGAATATGCAAATAATAATATAAAGTTCGAACATTCAAGTAATAATTAATAATATTCGAATTTTTAATGAAACGAAATTTCTTTTTATACAACGCACTTTTATAATTGATCAATTCATAAATTTATACCACTTGCTTTCAAGTTTAATTTAAGCATAACAGAACATCATTAATAACGTGTAATTGACTGCCCATTCCCGCATTTAAGCCTATTTAAAAATACAGAAGCTCAAGAAAACCCAAAGAACCCTGTTCTGTTCACCCTATTAATAAGTCCGATAACCCAGGAAAATTCTTCGGCGAGAAAAGCGAGCAACGTTACGCAAGAACTGGAAGTGACAGCGTCAAGAAGATTTATATGAAGAGACCAGTTGAGCCAACAGAGTCATCATTTTCAAACATACACGGCCAAATGAAGGAAATGTGGGAAAGCAAAGGGATAACGAGGGCACAAACAAAAAAAAAAGGAAAACATTCGGGAAAATCCTGGGGGAGAAAAGTTAAAAGAAGAAAGAAAAAGAATTTTTCTCTCTTTCGCGGAGAATTCCAAAATTCTAACAATATTTTATGCTTACAGAACTTCTCTTTCCGCTCGAGAAATTTATATTTGGGCGAATTTTTTTTTTTAACTATATATTCATTATACTTTGTCGATGTATTTGAGGGAAAAGTTTTGAGAAAAGCGTAAAATCACAATCTGTGAATCGTGACCGATTCTTTTTGAATTCGGTGTGTAGAATTTGAAAGGGAGCACAGGAGAGTGGCTTCAGTTATGCTGTGTAGTCGTTGCTGCAAGTCTAATCATTGAACCGAAAGAACTTAGCATTTGGCTGTATCAAGTGTTGCGTTAACTACGGGTTATTGTTGTGCTTAACACAGTTTATCGCTTTTGATTAAATTTGATTAAAATTTCTGTGAAAACTATTTTCACGGTTAGTCAAATTTGAGTAATAAAGAAAAATGTTTATCCTTTTGAGATCAAACCCATGGTTTTGAACCAGTTTTTATCAAATTTGAGCAAATTTTGGAGAATATAAAACATACTTTAGCTACCTTTGAACAAAATTAAAGGCTGCTCAAACATTTTTGGAATCTTAATCTAATTTTTTAATGTGGCAAGGACTATTTTATGGGGTGAGAATTTTCGCGCCATCTAAACAAGGCACCGATAGATTGCATAAAAGATCAAGTTCGAGATCATCCCAGTTTTAGATTTTTTATTGTGTGTAACCAAATATTAAAAATCACCTTTCTTTAGTGGACATCCCTTACCAGCCCTGCCTTTCCGTAATATAGCTTTATTACTGGCACATACTTTTAGTATTTACGTACTGAATGAATGATTGATTAAATCAATACTTTTAATACTTTATTAATCGTATTAGTTTAATATATAACTACAAACGAACATAAGTGACATTAGCATGGATCTCATTTTACAATTATGAACACTACAACAACATGGTATGTAGTCAAAATTTGGAAATAATTTTTTTCCAACTATTATACAAAATAGCATTTCTTCGTGAACATATTTGTTTATTAGTTTTAATTTTCAATCAATGAATTTTCACATTGATAACATGACTTATGGGTATGTGATGTAACATTTCTTTTTTGTTACGGGAAGAGTTTTGGCATTTCTTTCCCATGTGAAAGGAATGTATATTATTCGACAAATATAAAATATCAATCCATCACTCAAATTTGACAGCAGATAAACAGTGTTGTGGGTAGCTATATTACATGCAATTAGTGTTTTGTAATTATGAACTCTGAGAATCATCTGTCACTCAAATCTGACAGAAGCTATTCGGTGTCACGTATAATGAGACTCATGAAATTAGCAAACGTCCGTTCTACCTTCGCGAGGTCGAAACAATTATAGACTGAATATGAGCTATACCAGAGTTGTTCCATCATGATTGGTGATTGACCAAGAGCTGAGAAATGTCCGCTTCAATGAAAAGTGAGGAAAGCGGACCCCTTTCTTGACGAATTGCTTTAAAAGGAGTTTTTTTGGTGAAGAAGACAAGAGAGTTTTGCCCCTAATAGACCAGAAGCGTTTTTTATCTTTGAAGTGGCTAATAGGCAGGATATTCCGCCTATTTCCAAAGTGAGCCTGTGATTTCGTGTATCACGCCGTGTGATAATTACGGTCTGCAGCAGACCTGTCAATTAGATTAGACGTAGAGTCGAGAACCCTGAAAATAACCGAATTTGGAGGGAACTGTACTTGTGATCAAATTTGTATTTTAAATTTTCATTTCTTTGTATAACAACCTAGGAAGTTCCTGTATTTGCATATATATAGTGCTTGTAAGCAAAACTTAAAGTGTTTCAATTATTCTGAAAGTGACCCTCTTCTTGAAACCGAGACGTTACAGTGACAACAGCACTATCATTTATTAAATAATAGCAGACATGAATTTTAAGTTAAAAATTACAAACCCTAATTCTTTTTATTAGTTATTAAAATTAATTATGATATACTAGGGGAGCGGAGAAGCTTTTAAATAGAAAATTGAAATAGCAATACAAAATACAAATTCTTTTAAGTAATACATTTTTATGTATGGTTTTTCTAATTCACATACTCTATTACTTATCGATAAAATTTATGCTACAAAACTTTATTACTACCAAGGTAAATAATAATAAGAAACTTATTTCTTCTCTTTCCTTTTAGCCTTATTCAATCAAACAGAAATAAAACATATGCGAAAAAAAACGCGATAAATATCTTCATAAAAAATGATTCTTCTTTCCTTTTATTCCACAGTGATGAGGAGCACAAAGAAATTTCTCATAGACCGTGCCAGTTATGAACAGGCATTTGTTTGGTGTAGAAACTTCCCAAGCACTCTGTGTCATCTTTTACACTCATGCCTATAAACCTAAATTAACTCAAGCCATCAATATTCTTACCGTAGAGTATCCATTAGGAAGAACTTTACGAGTTTATTCGAGAGGGAAAAAGCATGAATAAGAAACACTACGAAAAATCCCTGGAGGCCCTCTGGGTTTGTCTGTAGTGCGAAAAAAGTATTCAGGAAGCTAATGAAGAAAGAATTAAGTGCGGAGAACAATATGAATAAATAATGAGATTTAGAAAATGCTTCATTCATAAATTAGCTTCAAGTGATAGGGGGAAAAAAACGAGCTTTCTGAGAAGAAAAGTCGCCGGTAGTTGACAGAACTCATGAACTTCAATTGATGATTATAATTATAATTAGAAGTTAGAGCTATATTTGAGTTTTCTTTACGGCATGAAATTATACGGGAGAATAAGATTATATAAAAATAAATTGGTCATAATTAAACTTTTATTTTTTTACATTAAAATTATTTGAATTGAGAAGCAGTTTGAAATATTTAATTTATTTAACTATTTTACTGAGGTAATATTCAGCGGTCAGCGGATTGATGGCACGTGAATAGATCTCTGGGGGCTCGGCGTCACGGATTTCGAGTTCGAGTCCAGATCCAATGGATGTCTGTAGTAG